>CAJNOP010000308.1:80811-101414 GCA_905250075.1 Rotaria sp. Silwood1
ACACCCACACCCACACCAACTCTCACTTTTTGTTCCTTGCATGCACTTTAGGAAGGATAGAACATGCAACAACTGCTTAATTTTAAGACTCAATCATTGTGCAATTTTCTGTCTTTCATTCTGAATCATAAATCTGACTTATATATTACCTGTGTGAAATATATCATATGATTCTCATATTTAATAAAAGAGATCTAAATTAACCCATTTTCTTTTAGTAATCATATGTCATCTAATCAAAGCAGCACAAGATTCCTAGTGCACATCTACTTAAATAAGTTATGTTCCTATAGTTTTGTGAAACTACCTGAAAAAAGTTTTTTTAACCCTTTACCCCCCTTGGTCAGTGGAGTGACCATTTGTAGAGCGACTGCAGAAAAGAAAGGGAGCATCGGGTTAAAAAACGCTAAGCACCTTTTTTGTAGTAAACTTCATGGGCTATCCATTGGTAGAAAGACTGTTCCTTTTGATTGCTCCGTCTTTGAAATAAAGGGTCTAAAAAATCGAAAATTTTGAAAAAATGAAAAAAATTGAAATTTTTTAAGTAAAATACTTTCTACTCGCAGCTAATAGAGATCTCATGGAATTTCTATGTGATATTAATTGATGAAGAAGTTCTTTGATAAATAAAATATATTTCAAAATTTTAGTGATAACTCAGCGAATATGACATACAAAGAAATATGATTGACCATGTAACCACCAATTGACCTATGGGGCGAAATCAAGAGCACAGTTAATACATATATTAGATACCTCGACTCATGAGAAGTCGAAACTCTATTTATGATGAATTCAATTTGATGAGAGGTTATTAAATGGCCAAGAATAAAATTGGCTTTAATTTGAAAAAACATCTAAAAAACGCATGTATTCTTTGGTGTTCATTTTTATAGGTTTATTTCTCGTCTTTTTTCCATTATTCTAATAGCGCGAGATAGATGTTCCTTCTGTCCACTCAATATTGTGGTCAAAGAATAAAAATCAACTCTTACAGTGTAGTTCAATTTTCTTTCCCTACCCCATGATTTCTGGATAAATCAAATCGTCCTACTCTTGGAGCAGAACATTCGATGGATCAGATTATGCCATTTGCATACTAGCGAGGGTAGTACTGTATTAATAAAGTTATTTTATCAGTGGGTCTTCTGGAACCTCCATGGGGGGTAAAGGGTTAATCAAAGATATAATTATTTATCAATTTAGAAACAGTAGATCTTTTTCTACAAAAACAAGAAAGATATTAAATCAAAGTATTCCTATTTATTACTATTATACATATCAACATGTATAGTCTTGATCACTCTCAATAGATAAACGTATTTCAACAACAAAAACAAGAAAATTCAGTATGTTTAAAGTATATACTATCTCTTTCCTTTAATGTATAAATTTTATTTCATCACAGTATCACATACTTTGTTTTGCAAAGGTTAGTCTTTGATTATAAGTCAACATGTTCTTTTCATTAAAAAACACTTTCAATATATTTTTCGAAATATTGATCTTGCTTTTTTGTGATTTATACTGATTACTTTTCAGTTTAAACTTGTCTTCTAAGCTATAGTATATATAATCGATGTCATTCACAATTCATTTTTCAATTTAAGGTATATATATCAAATGTAAGAGGATTTATCAGTGAAAATTCACAAAATCGACATTTTTCTTCGTTACATCAGGAAGAATTTATTACAGTAGTAGTAGTACTATGTATGAGAAAATAATTAGGAATGTTACTGTATTTTTATTTTCTTTATAATAAAGGATATAGATAAAGAAAATCTTTATATCTAAAAAATAAAGAATTTTTTCCTATCAAAATTTATTCTTTTTTTTATTTTGTTGAAGTAGTTCACATAAAATGACCACATTATATAATTAAATATAATATACAATAGCATTTTTCTCATATGTATCGTTTTATGAGTAATCCTTATTTTTTGACGATATAACATATGAAAGTGATGATGATGGTGAGAAAAGACACTAATTAACATATTCTGTTCTTATGCAGAGTATTTATACATGTGAGTGAAGAGCGCCCCAATTGTACTGTTGGGTCCTGCTAAAAGAATTCCTTAAAAATCGAGTTCTGTTCAATCGATTTTAGTAATTTCTTTTTGATTTGTTGGGCTAAAGATGGTCATTCACTTCTGAAAAAATCAAGATTCCAGCTGTTTTAGTTTTTGTGAAATCATAGAAATGATGTTAAATATTCAGCTTTCCTATGCTATCTGATGGAAGAAAATCAATTTTTTTTTATTAAATTGCGAGTATTTTAAAGTGTTGTTTGTAGCTTAACTCATAGAACTCGTCGAGAGCTTTCAGAATATGCCTTTAGTTTTAGCTCTAGAAAGAGTTTTATGAGTGCAAACCGATCAATAATAGATGTTAAGACACTTTTCGTTTTTGTCTAGACCGAGATTATAATCATTGGCATTCCATTTCAAGATAAATTTAATAGAATATGAAAGAGGGAGGAGGGGAAAATAATTTGGCAAATAAAAGATGTTTGTTTCATAAACTTCGTTAATACAAAAAAATTGAACAAAATATTAAGAAAACGATATTCACATTAAATGTAGATCGACTTTTTAAAATTTTGTCAGTACTATAACTTTACGAAAGATGGACTGTTTCCTACAAAAATTTGACTCTTTTTTCAGCTCGAAGAATGGAATAATGTCTCAAAAATCAAGCAAAAATCTTTCTGCATTCAGAAGAAAATTCAGTTTTACTAAGTATGTGCAGATCGAGATTAAAGTCATTTGCATTTCATTTAGAGAAATTTCATTTGAACAATGTTTGATTGATTATCAAAGAGTACTTGAAAGAAAATAATTTGAAAAGTCAAAGAGGTTTGTTTCAGAAACTTTGTTAATACAAAAATTTCGCACAAGATTTTAAAAAATGATGGTCACAGTGCATGTAAAACAGCTTTTTAGGTGATAATATTGTGAATATCCACTATATCACAGGGAAGTGTAGGAAAAATAATCTTTTCATACACATTCTTTTGAAGTCTCTTTTAAAAAAACATTTAGTTTTTTCCTATCATTAATTTTATTTTTATGGATTTTTTTTTCGCCAACGGTACAAATGACGCGCTCTTCACTCATGTATCTATTACATGAATAAATATATCTTTGTTCTTTATTTTTAGAACTAAAGATAAATTAACATCTCTAAACATAACAGAAGAGTCGTATGTGTACAAGAATAAATCATTTAATGACATGTTCAAAATATCGGACCAATATATTACTTCTTTTTTTCAACAGAAAATATTAAACATTCTCATTATCTATTACAAAAACTGTTCTTGTAACATAACCGATTACTTTATTTCTGTCATCGTGTTTATACAAAAAAACACATCAAGTTTTCTCATTTTCGACTTTGATTATACAAAATAAATAGTATTTTTTTTAAATCAGATTTCTGTTAAGTTCTTTAATATTTTATATCAAATAGTTTACAAACACTTATAATTTTTTTCTATAACTCAACATTTTATCTATTGATGTTGATAGTGAAAAGTCTATCTATTATTAGAAGATTTTTTTTTTCGAGAGATAATATATTATGATGAAATTCACATGTGTTTATTGATGAAAACAATTGATTTTATTTTTATTGATTTGATCGTGTGTGAATAATATACTACATTACAAAATTGTAACAATTAATTATTTTAATCTGTAAATAAATTCTTTTATTTTTTGAAATATTTATTTATATGCATCAATGATCCTTGTGTCCTAATAAGAAAGCCATATTGAAATTTGATATTATTTCAATGTCCTATTTTCTATTTGAAATATTTATTTTGTAGAATTTTTAAAATTGTGATTTTTCATATGTTGATAGATGCTTCACGTGGCATAACAAAATCAAGGTAAATGTCCTTCAACGATAAACAACGTTTTCTTTTCTGTATTATTGGTCATACTATTGAAATAATACAAAACAAAAAAAAAGAATATAATCCTTATTCTATCTATACGACCTATTATTACGATCAAAAGTTTGACTAATAATACAGAAAGAAAAAGAAACTTGTTTACCATAAAATGTTATTTATAATATTCGTTACTCGTGAATGAGCACATATTTATATGCGAAAAGTCACAAATACTAAATCAACATCAATTAGATTATCGATGTCAAATTAAAATTAAAATAAAAAAACTTCAATAAAGAAAAGATATTTAAATGTTGTCAAAAAATAAAAATATATGGATAATTTATGCATTCAATGTGATGAATTACAATCGGAAAATTTAAAATAAAGTCAACATAAACTTAAAAATAAACTCGATTATAATTAAGATGAGAATCATTTAAACATGCAGAGCAATAATTACATATGATTGAACAACGAAAGAAATTCAAAGTATTTATATGAAAGTTCTTCAAAATTTACAAACACTTTTTAATATAATAAATGAATTTTTCTTTAAGGAGTGCTTCAAAATATATTCCAATCGGTCGATCGTTATTCCTTTATTTATTTACATTTCTATTACAGAACATTTGATAATGTATCCATCTTTTCGTTCAAAAGTGAACTTTTTCTTTTATTTCACATCTTCAATGATGATTAAATACTCTTTGAAAGTATTATTCACTTATCAATCTATTGATTGCAAATCGTAATAAGAAATGTTCATTATGTATAGATCAATTTTAGTATGAGACTATTTAATTGCTCATGAAAAGTAAGTTTTCTAATTAAAAATGCAATTATGCTTCTTTTTTTAGCAGTTTTCAATAATTTTAATTGTTTATTTTTATTAATCTGCAATAAAGACATACATGTCAATAGTTAAAATTACTGAAGATCATAAGATTGTATTTTTAATTTGGGAAATTTTCTTTTCATGGGCACTTAAATAGTCTCACATTAAAATGTGTCTATACATAATGAAGATGTGAAATAAAAGAAAAGGTCCATTTTTGAACAAAAAGATGGATACATTATCAAAAATATTCTGTAATAAAAATGTAGATAAAAAAGAATAACGATCGACCGATTGAAATATATTTTGAAGCATTCTCATATCATAATTTCATTGACTCTCTTTGTTTTTCTTTTTCATATATACTTATATATGAGAATTTCATTCCCTTTATTATTACGTTGATGAATAAATTGCTATTATTTTATTGTCTTTTTAAAAAATAATGTTTGTGACCATGATTGCAAAGAAAAAGCTAGAGGACTGTTATTTTCACAAATCGAAACAGACGATGCAAAAGCATCTTTGCCTCTAATATTGTGTAAGACGAAACCATATTAAAATCAATAATTTCTGCAATACATTGACAAATATCCATGAAAACTTCCGTTTGGGTATGTAAATTGGATAGAGGAACCTTAGATCTATAGTTTAAGAATCATCGTCTTCACGCATCAGAATATTAAGCAAATCAAATTCTTTACATATTTTCTCTTCATTTTTCAGCAAATTTTGGTACTTTTTTGTCAAAAATTTATATGAATGACAGATAATTTTTCGATATTTTGTAAAAAAGTTTGATTTTAAAATGATTTTGTCTTATACAATATTAAAGAAAAAGATGTCTTATTATAATCTCTTTTGATTGGTGAGAAGTACATCTCTCTAGTTCTTTTATTTCTCGATTTATTCTAAAAGTTGCTAAGATCATTATTTTTTTAAACAGACATTAATTTTCTTTCCTGTACGTCATAGTATCCATCAATGCAATTATCACCTGTTATTTTTTCGTTTTGCTTGATTAAATATATTTATTGCTATATTAAAAATAAATGTAAAAAAAAAATAAAGAATAATGTTAGATAAATTTGTAATCATAAAACTAATGTTATATAACTAAAGGTGCAATCTACTGTAATTTTCTAAAAGGAAAAATATTATATATGAAAAAAAAAACAACAATTTTTTTTGTTAGTTCTTATTGATGAATGTTAGTTCGAAATGATTGTCCTGTGAAAATTTATCAAGTTATTCTTTATTAAAGATTAGTCGCCATGTGAATGACGGCCTGACCCATCTATTGGATAACAAAATGGTCTGCGAAATGGAGTTCTTATAATATCAGTTGAATTAAAGCATAAGACATTTAGAATATAACGTTCAAGTTGAACTAAATATTTTCTTTCTAAAAATGGTTTTCGACTATATAAGTTTAATGCCCGCTGTTGACATGGTTGATTTAAATTATAATTTGGTGTTAGACATCTATAAGTTAATGCATAATGATCATAATCAGTTTTTAATACATATAAAGGTTGATTCAGAATTGTTGTACTAGTAACATCTAGTTTTTCAAAAATCATTTTTGCACCATTATTTGCATAAATTGACCATGTAGTAGGTGACAAACAATTTGGTTGATTAGGTGCTCTTGCTTTAGAGAAAGCGAGAAGATGCTTAGTAACATCATTTTCTAATTGAAATAATTGAATAAAATCTGTATATGATTCAGCTGGATCCACACCGGCCTCATAAAAATTTATTTCGTACCAAAAACCAAGAAATTTGTATAAATTGAAATTTTGTTCAACAGATAAACTTGAAAATGAAGGTGGACTACATCCTAAAGATGTATGGATTAATAAAAGTAATCCTATGGTTATAAACCAAAACATATTGTTGCGATTGTTTGTTTTTGTATTGAAGCTAAAATAAAATAAGGATACAGAATAATACCAATGTATGTTGCTTATATACAACAAGAGTGAATAATCAGTATTATTTAATCAAATGTATTGTTTTCGAAAAACACGTCAATAAAAGAACATAAATGTGATTAATGTCGCTTGTTATTTGTTATCGAACATTAAAAACAAAAAAAGACGATTATCGATTGAAGAGAAAAAAATATATAAACACATAAAAAGTGTAGACTTTTCTTTTGTCATTGAATACTTTATTTTATAATAAATCATCCATATTTTCGTTTCGACTTAATTACATATAGATAAGTGTGTATACAATATCGATTATTACCAATCATTATTTCATCCTTGACAAACATTTGTTATAATGAATCGACCTGCTCTTAAAATGTAACTTTTTTTTGTAACCCCAGTGTAATTCAAACTACACGTTCGTATTATGATGAGTGTATTATACAATTGAACTTGCAATTATGAACTAGAGTCCTGCAACTATTCCCAAATAATTTTCTGAAACGATTCAAAGAAGTATAAGTCGTTTCGTTATTATGTTATTCGACTATATATTTTTGTATAGAAATGTTTTCTCTTCAATGCCATAGATTTAGGAACACAAAAAAAAACTTCTTCGTATGAAGATTTTTTCTATTAAAATACAACGGTTCCAAATTCGAAATCGAAAAATATGGAACCGTTTTATTTGAATAGAAAAAATCTTCACACCACGAGCTTGTTGGATGATAAATGAACGATATTTGCGAAATCGATTATAATAATCATTTGATCTTATGAATTGTAACATAGGTTGGGGTTGAGCAAATGGTAAAGTAGGGTGTTTTCCATATAATAATTGATATGGAGCATATTTAGCTGTTCGATGTTGACCAATATTGTAAGCATAAATTGTTGGTGACAAATATTGATCCCAATCAGTACGATTCAGGGTGAGTGTGGGTGTGGGTGTGGGGTGGGTGGGTGTGGGTGTGGGTGTGGGGTGGGTGGGTGTGAGTGTGGAGTGGGTGGGTGTGGGTGTAAATTTACAAAGTAAAGGACACGCACACGCACACGCACACGCACACCCACCCACCCACACCCCACACCCACACCCACACCTACCCACACCCACCCCACTCCCACACACTCACATTTGAAAAAGAATTATTCTCTAAAAGATATTAAATCAAATCGAACATCTATTGTTTGTTATATAATATATCAATTAAAACTGATTAAGAACCGATCATGAGTAGATACTGAGATTTCTTTTTGAATTACATAGACAAGAATTAAGGAAGCAAATATTTTAAGTACACTATTGCTTTTGTTTAATAAAAAAAAAGTTGAAATTACTTATAGAAAAGTTCATTTTTTTACACTCAAGTTCTATTATGCTAAAGATTTTCGAATATTTACCTAATTAATTTTTATTTGTATACATATGTCAAAACATAAATGTCAGCGTAATGTCTCCAATGTAAGGGATATAATAATATCACATGACGGGTGTAGGTGAGTGTGAGTGTGGGTGTTTAGCTTTGTCTTCTGCATCCACATCCACACCCTTATCAATTCATTGACGAATTCACGTCCATTATCAAATTGAAGAATGTCCGAAGCTCCAAACATGAAAAATATTTCACTTATACAATTATAGACTTCACGTGCTTCTTGATATTGTAATGGCTTGACCCAACAGAATTTTGTAAAATGATCTTTCACTTGTAAGATGCAACGATAAATTTTTCCATCAGATATAGCATCTGATCGGGTTGTCATATCTATAAGATCCATTTGAACGCATGTCATGAATTCTAACTTAAAAATAGCAACCGCATATAAGAAACAATCTTTTATACCAATAAAGTGATTTATTATATACACAAATATAAAACTAACAATCATTTTTTAAATAATTTAGTAACAAGATACCGGTGTGTTCATTACTATTATATTAAAACTCCTGAATCCTGGTAATACAGCCTACCTAATGCAATTATTGGTTTTTTGATAACACAGGTTTTACTGTAGGCTTTCTTTTTTTGACACGAAGAACAATTTTTAATAAATATTTGCAAAAGCCAGGACTATACGAACTATAGTTCATTGATAAATAATCTAAGCATTTATCACATCCTGCACGAGCTGTATCAATATGAGTACGTTTATAAACATTATAAATAGATTCGTATAATAATACTGGTTTTTTAGTTTTAATATCGCACAGTAAAAATATTGACCCAGTATTTTATATGATAAATGATGTCCAACATTAAGACATAAAACATGCATTACAATCAGATAAGCATTTATTCGTAAGACATTCAATGATTTTATCATACATGACCTGTGTTATAACTGCTTTTTCTCGAAATTTCATAATTTTAAATTGAATATACTCATATGCTTCTTTGTAAAACTCTTTTCGAGATAAATCTTCAAATGATGATACACGATTCATTTCGATGACTTGAATATAAATTTAAAAATCAAACCGATGTATTTACAAATACAGTTGATTGAAACATCTACTTACAAATTACTCTTAGTTTCGTATACGATAATCGTAATCAATCAAAGCTTTTCATCGTTTTGCAGCAACTAGAAATAACTTATATTCAACATTGTGATGTCATAAACGTTTTTAATGTTCATTCTTTGTTTCTTCAAATATTTCGCCACCAAAAAAACTAAGAGAAGGAAGAGAAAAAAATCAATGATATAATTCTATATATGGTTTGAGAATAGTTTATTTATTTATTTTATTAAGATAGTAACAATTAAAGCTAAATATCAATTGTTATTTTCTTAGCAATAACTTTATAGATGGTCAGTTACATTTCATTCGTAATATAGAAAAACAAGAGATAACCATCAAACAGCTGATACCATATGACGTTAACTAATAGACACACTATGTTAAGCACTCTATTCCCAAATAATTTCTGATATGAAGAAGATTTTCTTATCTTCAGTCGGTCTAAAAATATACTATTGCGAAAAAAGAAAAATTAAATAAATAAATAATTTCAAGTCTGTCAAAAATTTCTTTTATGTGTAAAATCTTGTATCTGTTATATCTGCGCAAAGATTATTGATATGCTCATTAATGAAACAATCAAGTGATCTGTCGAAATTTCTGAATACAAATGATAATTAGAAATCATTTCTAAATAAAAAAAAAAAAGTGCAACTAAAATTATGTGCCTAATATAAAATCAATTTTGCCTGTGACATATATATGTTGAGTTGTTCCTGACAAAATGATCTGGATGTCCATTCTTTATACGTCTAAAAAAATTTTTATTGTTACCTCAGATCATTTTCGGCGATGATATGGTACGTTGTTCTAGATTATCAAAATTGAAAAGGTATTTCTACAAAAGTGGTAGAAACCCTACGAATTTATCCATTAGATAATCAACATTTTCAGTGAGACATATAGTTAAAATTTATCTCACTAATATTGCTAACAGCAAACGAAGAACTGTGCGATAGATGAATTCCTATAAAGACATTCGTTAACATTATTCTACGCACTACGATATTAATTGTGAATACTTGCCCGCACGATTGATGCTGAAATGGGAACAAGCACCAATCAAGCAAGGAACCTAGAAATGTGCATAGACATACTTTAAAACAGAATAAAAAAAAGACAGAACACTTTGCAAGTTTAATGAAACAAGATAGATAGAATGGAGTGCGTGATTCTTTTATTCATTTCTCTTCTAATTGTGTAACTAATCGTTTGTTTCGCATGATTGATTTTTTTTCTTTTTTCTGTATTGATGTGTTACATACAAGCATGCGCAGGGTATGTGAGCAATAAGATATGTAAGGCGAAAAAAGGATTAAAAGAGTCATTTTTTTGCATGAACACTTTTTATCGAGGAAAATCATATTAATTATTAGTTATTTGAATTAATCTCTTTTTGCTTCTTTTAGAATATTATTTTGCTTTTTCGTGGCGGTTCGGCAGACGATATTGTCCTCTTCAAATTTTATTGGTGAAAAATGAACTGCACTACACTAATACACATATACCTTAGCTTTTTTTCTTTTTCTCTTCTATTCTTGTTACATTATGAAAATGGATCGAAGCAAGATAAGAAGAGAAAATTTCTCCTACGAGGTACCATCTTCTTATCAACTCACCGTCAAATCATAACAGCTATAGATAAGAAACAGAAAAAAGAGAAAAAACTAAAGTGTATGCGTAGCCTGGAACATATTATTTTTAGTAATAAAATTTAAAGAGGATAGTATTATTTCCCGAAACATCACGAAAAAGAACATTATACAAAAACCAAGAAGAGATTTATTTAAGTAACCAACTGTTTTATTTTTATTGATTATAATTGAACATGATTCGTACTGGCTTGGTGACTGGTGCTGCTCAAGGAATAGGGCGTGCAATTGCTCTTCGTCTTGCTAAAGATGGTCTCAATGTTGCTGTTAATGATATAGAAGCTAATTCCTCTGAACTTCAAAAAGTTCAACAAGAAATCGAACAAATTGGTCGAAAATCAATCTCTATTATTGCTGATGTTTCTATAAGTGAATCGGTTGAAAAAATGATGCAAGAAGTTGCGCAAAACTTAGGAAGTTTAGATGTATGTATTTTTCACTCTTTTTCATTGCTTTGATTTTTTTTCTGTTATGATTCATTCTACAGGTAGTAGTTGCAAATGCAGGAATTTGTAATGCGAAATTGCTCTTAGATACAACTGTAGAAGATTGGGATAGACTTTTTGCAGTAAACATGCGTGGTGTATTTCTTTGTTACAAAGAAGCAGCTAAAATCATGATTAAACAAGGTACAGGAGGAAAAATCATTGGTGCTTGCAGTAATGCTGGATATAGACCAACTCCAACGATCGGTGCTTATTCTGCTACAAAGTGGGGTGTACGAGGTTTAACACAAGCTGCTGCTATAGAATGGGCTCCATATAATATTACAGTCAATGCTTATTGTCCAGGTATACTTTTATAGCTTTTAAATATTAAATCTAAGAAATTTTATCAGGTATCATTATGACATCGATTGGTGACATGTTTTGTGAAGGATTGGCAGAATTTCATGGGAAGACAAAAGATGACGTTACTGAAGATTTTGTCAAAGCTATTCCACTTGGTCGCATAGGAGATCCAGATGATGTTGCAAGCTTAGTTTCATTTCTTGCAAGCAAAAATTCTGACTACATTACTGGACAGAGTATTTTAGTCAATGGTGGGAGATTTTTTTCTTAACTTTTAATTACTATTTATTTCAAAATAAAAGTTTTCTTTAGTTATAAATACAAAATATTTCTATCCTGTCAGTTAAAAAGTATCATCTGAAAGAGGGTGTGGGGGTGGCGATGGGCATCATTCTCTTCCTAACACCCACGCCCTATTTGTGAGCGCGCTCAAGCCGATGGCACCAGCCACATCAACTATTTTCGGTTAGTTTACGAGTTCGGATATTTATTAAAGATGGTGCCATAAAATTAATCATTAGTTAGAGGATTAGTCAATAGAGAAAATTCTAGCATCATCTGATATAATATGTTATAACATAATTAAATCGACTTTTCTCAAGACATGATATGAATTTTATAGAAAAATCAATCAAAAAGTGATGAAAAATGAGTAAACTGCTCGAACTACCGGGTTTACTCAGGAGCAGCGGCCAACTGGCGGTTTTGATGAAAAATGAGTGACGTGGGTAGTATTAATTGATCATTTCCAAATTTGGATGTGGGTGTGGGCTGTGGGTGAGTGGGTGTGATTGTGGGTGCTGGTGTAGGTGCTGGTGTGGGTGTGGATGGAAAGAAGGTACACCGCACACCCACTTCCACAGCCTGATTTCATGATGAGAAATAAAACATATTTTGTTATTTCAAATCTTCATTTCTGTCAAAAATGTCATATTGACATGAAAGCGAATGAACAACAGAGGAATTTTATCAATCTTATTCAGTGAGAAGATATTAATCATTGGTTCTTCCATGGTCAAACAAATAAACAAACTCTTTTATGTAGTATAATATCCAATTGATGTCTGTTTACATTACAATTCCAAATCTGTTATTAAAAAAGACTGTTTTACTTTTTTGCTGATTTGATTCTGTTTCGTCGTCGCCTTATGTTCCTCAGTCACGCACAACTATTGTAGTTTCTTCTTTTCCATTCTTTTTCTGCTTTCCTTTCTTTGTATTATGTCTTTTTTCTTTGAGATCTTATTAAGAATTATTATTCTCATTGCAGCCTACTAATTTACTGTTTATATTTCAGTTATCCACATTCAATTCAACTAATATCGATCCATCAAATAGTTTATCTATATGAAAAATATTTTAAGGTAATTTATCAGTGTTATTGAGTGTGACAAATAAAAACTCTTTGTCAATGACATGAAAAATAATATCGGTAGTAATTTTGCAGAATGAGATCAGTTTTCCTCATAAAATAAAAATCCCTTGGATGATGATAACGAGCTTCGCAACGAATACTACACACTTCCGTTTCTATAGTTTGTTATAAGAAGTGTGAATGTGGGTCAATGTTTCTAACAGCAAGGGTCCAACGTGGTGGCAAAATATTCAAGAAGCTTGCCGTAGTACTCTGTATACAAAATATATGTTCGGCATATACGTTCCACCTTGAGAATTTTCGTATCTCCGCATTTTTGAGGATCTTGAAGAAATATACTCAATAAATATTCGAAGCTAGCAGACATTCGTAAAATTTTGCACGGATGATAGGATGTGGGTGTAGGTGTGGTTGTGGGGTGTGGGTGTGAGTGTGGGGGCGGGTGTGGGTGTGTGGGCGTTGGTGTGGGTGTGGGTGTGAGTTAAGAGAATGCATACCGATACCCACACCCACCCACCCACCCACCCACACCCACACCCACACATCCACACCCACACCCACACCCACACACCCACATCCGCACCCACACCCACACCCACGTTCGTTGAATTGCTTCGTATTTAGCTCCATCACAATTAAGCACTATTTTTCCATCAGAACGTTGCTTATTTTTAAATAAGACAAACTCAATATTGACATTTTGATATACTATGGCCTTTCGTCTGATACATCGTCGTTTTTAAAGCGACATAAGGGAGTATTCACATGACCATTTCACTTGGACTTTGTCTTAATACAGAATTATCTGACTTGTACCCAAATAATCGATCAAGGCAACTATCAATAAAGAAAAAAAAACTGATTGTTGATGACTTTCAGTAGTTTCTATCATTACGCAATACCATTAATATTTGTCATATTAATACAAAAGATTTTTATATGATAGTTTAGATAGATTGTTGTAATCTTTAACTAAGTAAAATTCGTTTTTTTCTTACTAAAAACACGTTTGTTTCAAAAACTGAAGATCATGAATTTAAAAGTGCATTCAATTGAACTAAAAGTACATATTTCGTTTGTAATAAAATCTCATCAAATTTTTACAATACAAACAAAACTTTTCTATAACTCATACGGAATTATCGGCTAAAAAAAGACAAATACAGTGATTTTGGATTAACGTCATAATATGATAATTCGTTCTTTTGACTGATCTGATCAACGATATCAATACAGTAAAGCCCTCGACAGATTAGAAGACCCCCCTATATCAGAAGATCCCCCTTGGATAAATGAAGCAAAAGGCATATTAGAAGACCCCCCTGACAAAATCGATTTTTTTTACAAATAATTTCTGGAGTTTATTAACTTTTTTAGTATTTAAGTCCATAATTGTATCTTAGATCAGTATGAACAATATTTTGCTTCATTCATAAAAATGATGCATCAGTTCGAAGTGAAAAAAGTCTTGCAAAACGATGAATAGGAAACAACTATTTAGTAAAGAATGTATTTCTTTATAGAACACATATCATGGAATCTTTTTAGGGGTCTTTTGCAGCATATTCCGAAGGAATTTTTACGGTTCTCTATACAAAAAAACTTCTCATGTCCGTGGGTTATGATGGACTCAGTGAAGAATCGTGGATGTAACGCATGAAGAGATCTTTATAAAATAATACCATATTAGGTGAAACTTCATTGCCGAATAATTAAAAAGCCTCATTATCTGGGATTTCTAGAAATTCTGAAACATATTCATCACAAAGGATTCTTTCATAATTGAAAAACACGTGAACTCATGAATATACGCTCAAGACAGAAACGAATAAGAAAATCTTAATTCGGCAACATCTTTGACCGGATTCAGTTCGCCTCAGACAAATTCAATCGAATAAGATCATTCGACAATTCGATTTGGTTTTCGTCTCTAATACGCATGGGTTTTTTGTAACTATTTCTCATGAGACTCAGAATGCATTTCTATTCTCAATAAAACCTGAAGTCAATTTTTAAAAAAAGACCAAGAAGAAAACACAAAATGTGTATCCAACTACTCTTTCTTTATTAATTGCTTATTCTTAATACAAATGTATTCATTGACATTGGCTTGTGACTTATAAATATGCTATTAACAGATTTTGATGTGAACAGAGTCCATTAATACTAGTCAAAAATAAACAAGAACAATAAATTTAATTGAGTTTGATAAAACAAGTTAATTCTTCTTCTGAGCTATTTAGTTATTGAGAAGTTAACATTTGTTCAATGGCAGATCTTATTTTTAGAAAAACAACTATTAGTGAACATTTTACCAAGGTGTTCGGGTACGTTTCCTTTAATATTCTAAGAATATTTATTATCAATGATAGACTCTTTTTTTCACAGAATAAAATTTGTTACTATCTCATCATACACATGTCAAATAAGTAAAATACTGTTTTTATAACGATTACGTAGAACAAAATTGAATTGAAACAAACATTTGTTGGAAAGGCTGGCGAAAAATATAACTTTTTAGGGGACATAATAGAAGACTAAAGCTAAGTCTAGTCTATCAACAGATCTCAACATTATATACTACCTTTATTATGATTTCATAAATAATTTATTTCGAAAAGGATGCTTCTTAAGAAAAAACAAAATCATCGATCAATAATTTAAGTAATATAAGGGGGTTGAATAACAATGCCCTTTTTGTTGACAAAAACTCGTACACGATCAGTTCGATAGTCCATAGTGACCAATGAACCTTCAAGAACAGTAAATACATTTGTAAAACCTAAACGATAAATAAAACAAAACAAAAAAACATTTTCTCATATAAATGAAAAATATATTTACCGGTTTTTTCTTTAATATATTGTACAGCATATGTACCTTCACGTCCAACTAATTCTGGCCATGATGATTGCTTCATATTATTCAATGATGGTTTCAGGGATCTATCTATTGATAATAATTTAGATATGTTGTTTGTATTACGCGAAACAAAAATACTAACCTTCTCCAATAAACATAACTGGAATATCAATTGTAATGAGACTTTCAGTACCAATTTTAACAGGTATATGTTGTTCATTAACATATACAAGTACATCTCCTTTTTTGATAAGTGCTGACAATGAATAGGACAATGCTGATGAAATATTATTTGGGACTTGAATTTGATAATAGAATGGAAAAGCAACTATATTTGAGATTTCTGTTTGTTTGATTACGATCGATGAAGCATTAGCTATTGATGTATCTTCTAGTCGAACAATAAGTTGAGAACCAGAAGGAACCATATCGACTATATTGGCATCACCATTGACTAAAACTCGACCACGAATGATAGTACCAACTAATGAAGTAATAAATAAAAACGATTAGAAAAATCAAACATCAAAATTTGACTTACAGGAAACGTGTACAAGACAGAAGAGGGCGATGAAACGAAACATATTGGTATCTAAATAATATTCTATTTCTTTCATTACTATAAATCGGAGTTTTATGATAACAAAAAATCCATTCTTTATCCAATTTCGTACTAGTTCTAATAAATTAGTTCAGAGAAATTTTTAACATTTACAAAATCCAATTTATTATTCTCTCTTTCTTTTTCAAATAACTATCGTAATGTAATATTCAATCTATATATACCCCATTTGCGAACTGAAAATGAATGAATAACTTCCATAATAAGATGGGAAGATAGCATCTGCTTTTTGTTTTTTTCAGCTTTGCCATGATAAGCGAAAAACCCTTTCGATTATCATGGCATGGTAACGTTAAGTGTTAATAGTAAGGAACAAATGCAAATAATAAAGAGAAAAAACGAATATGCAAGAGAATATCAAAACAAGAGAGTACGCAAATATTAGTTAGACGAAAAGTAGAGAAATGAGAACAATGGGAATACTGAGGAAAAAGAAAAATATCAGTAATCAACTTGACAAATAAAATCAATCGACTGTTTATAATCGTTCAGTTCGAAACTCTCAAACTGGATTTTACATTATTTATTTCGTAAAAAATAAATATTGTCTATACAATCAATAGCATAATGTTGAAATAGGCGATGCTATAACGTTCGTTAATGTATCCAAGCCGATCCTGCAAAGCCAACGACGGATGTGACAGAGTCGTCGAAAGTTGAATATATATACTTTTTTCTCGTTCTGTTCGAATTTCGAGCCCCTCGGTGGCTACCGAATGTCGAGACCACGGAAGCATTTTCCCATCGCAACTTTACTTTTGACTCTTCGGACATACTTCGGTCGAACGAAAACTATCGAAATATCGACTACTCGAAGAGAGGAGGTCTATCGAAAAGAGACTTTCGATTACTCGATATGATTTCGATCAGTCGAAGCTCAACGGACTAATGAGTGGTCGGAAACATTGCTCCATTATGCAGTCATTTTCGACTTCTCGGACACTTTTTCGACCGCTCGATGCCTATCGAAATTGCGGGTGTGAGTGTGAATGTGGGTGGATGTAGGGTGTGGATGGGTGGGGTGTGGGTGTGCCTGTCAGTCTTCTCTCTAAATCGGCTGCCATACCTACACCCAAACACCACACCCACACCGACACACCCACAGCCCTACACCCACACCCACACCTTCTTATTTTCACTCTCTTGCTATCATGTTCTGTGGTTCGATAAGACAGCTTTACAGATTGTTAGGTCTAACTATCACTCTTCTCCTCTCTTTATTGAAATCAAGAGACAACTATTATATGGTTTTAACAAAAAGGAAAAATTCATAGGATAGAAAGTCCTTTGTATGAAGAAGAAATATAAGGAAAAGTCCAACAATGAGAACGAACAAAATACTCCAGACACGACAAGAAGAGCATAACATGTAAATACAGGAAAGAGGGTAATGATAATCGACCGAAGCAGCATGAGGCGCTTATTGGTCGTTGCGAAATACTAAGTAAACCAATAACTGTAGTCCATAGTTTACCTCATAAATAGTCAACATATAACAGTCTTGTGATAATTCGACTTTTCCTTCAGTGACAAGTCGACTTATCCTCTGGATGATGTTTTGTCGATCACATATATCGTGGCACGATGTTTCTGCGCACGACATTTCCGCGCCGACACTTCCGCGCCGACATTTCCGCGCATGACACTTCCGCGCAGCAACACTACCGCCCGCGGCACTTCCGCGCAAATCAATTTTTTCTCTTCTGTTTATGTTGAGCTAATGCTAGAGGAATCACCTGGATTGCTATAGGAATGATCTGTGATGTTACGGAAATCACCTATGATGCTACAGGGATCATATATGATACTGGAAGGATCGCCTGGGATGCTAGAGGGATCGCCTGGGATGCTAGTGGGATCACCTGTGATGCTAGAGTGATCGCCTGAGATGCAAGGGGATCATCTGAAATGCTAGAGGATTGCCTGAGATGCTATATGCATCTCCTATGATACTAAAAGCATCCATTGGTGACGCTTGTAGAATCCAAGATGACCCCTCCAGCAACTCAGGCGATCCGTGTAGCGTCCCAGGCGATGCGTCTAGTATCTTGGGGGAGGATTCTAGTATCCAGAGCAATGCCTCTAGTATCTCGGGCGATGTATGCAGCATTCCAGATGATCCTTCCAGCATCCTAGGTGGTTCCTGTAGTGTTCTCGATGAGCTTACCAGCAGTTCAAGTGATCCCGCTGGCATCCCAGGCGATGCCTCTAGCATCTCAGATGATCCCTCCAGTATCATAGGTGATCTCTCTAGCATCCCAGGTGATTCCTCCAGCATTAACCCAACATAAACAGACGAGAAAAACTTCATTTGCGCGGAAGTGTCGCGCGCGGAAAAATCGGCGCGGAAACGTCGGCGCGGATATGTCGTGCGCGGAAACGTCGGTGAACCCACATATATGAATCAAAATTTTTGTCTTTTGATAACTGGACTTGTTCTCTGGATGATGTTTTGTCGATCAAACATATAGATTCAAAATTTTTGTCTGTTGATAGTTCGACTAAGTAACATGCTTAAAACTAATCAAATGTGCAGTATGTTCCTAGGTGAAATAAATCTTAATTGCGCTAATTTTAGCCACAAAATTAATCAACTTAGACGCACAGAAAGCAGAAAATTTATATGATATTTTCAAAATGTTTTAGGTGCGAGCATGTTTGGGCGTCTATTCGTTATATTCATTCAATAACAAGCCTGTATGTGATTTTGTTATGATCGATATAACACAACAACATTCAGTTGATGTTAAACAATTGGCACTTAAATACGGTGCAGCAGCTCTCATTCTCAGTATTTTCGTACTTGTTATTGGACCAACGCTTGCAGCCGGGGCGATGTTATTCGGCTGGCGACGTCTATCTAATACAGCAAAGAAACTTACTAGCAAAGACGAAGCCGATGCATTTTGGCTTAAAACACTCGAGCACTATGGCCTAATCCGTTTGTTAACCAATGATCAACTTGAACTAGTCAATTGACTAATAAGTGAAAGGTTTTCATTCTCCTTGTGCTTTATTTCTTACACTTGATCCATCTTTTATTATAATGAAATCGACTTCATCTTATATTTCGCTTCCATTCTTGTAGACGTCACTAGCTTTCTTTCATTGATATGTATCAAGAAAAAAAACAATATCAGGAAAGATGTTACAAAGACAGATGAAAACGTGTATGTCAAAAAGCATGAGGGTCTATACAACGAAAATGCCAAACATACGCCTAGTACATATAAAAAAACGAACATTAACAGTAGTAAATGTAGAATCACATTAGGTTTAAGTGCTCATTAAGATTATGTTTAAAGTTTTTGATATTAGAAGCAGAAGCAACAGAAGAGGGTAAGTTGTTTCAGTCAGAGACTGTTGAAAAGAAATATAAATATTTAACATTGGTTTGAGGGTGTGGGTGTGTGTGTGTAGAGTGTGCATGGAGTGTGGGTGTGGGGTGTGGGTGTGAGTGGATGTGGGGTGTTGGTGGGGTGTGAGTGTGAGTGTGGGTGTATGGGTGTGGGTGGGAATGAGTGTGCTTGTGGTTGTGAAATATGACTGTTAATGTTGATCTCATGGAGACCCACACCCCCATTCCCATCCACACCCAAAATTTGACTCCGGCTATCTTTCATGTTCATAGATCTTGATAAAACGTCGTTGGAACCTTGAAAATGCATCAGTTTATACTGTAAATATCAGAGAACAAAACCTAAAATGCAAAAAAGTTCCTATGCTAAAGCTAAATTTTTAGCAAAAAATTTAGTTTACTCCGACAACGACTCCGAAATCGACTTCGTGTAGGACTCTAGTCAGTACGTATGATACATCTTTGCGATGAACAGACCAATTCATCTGATCAAAAAGGTTCGTATGCGCTTACATATGTGTTGGAGTAAACTCTATTTTATCATATGAAACTTACATTGAATTTGTTTTCTTCTACAATAGAAAATCTTTTTCAGTGGTATGTTTTTTTAGATATGCTGTATCTTATGTTGATTGAAAACAGAATCAAAACAATTTCATTCAATTTGACTTATGAAAATTTTTTCTATGAAAAAAAAAGTAAAACAATTACTTCAATATATATTCTATCTTTCTCGT
>CAJNOP010000308.1:101514-230561 GCA_905250075.1 Rotaria sp. Silwood1
GAAAAAGAAAAAGTAGTCGTATTTATGTTAAAATTTAGTCATCTTCGAGAAAGTGTGAAGTGATATGCTTGCGTTACAGTTGGTCTTGTCTGAAAAAGACCGAAAGAAAAGTCTTGATCTCCGTTACGATCTCCTGGCAATTTTTTCGACGAACTTACTGACGAGGTAATTTTATTCTTCTGTTTCTTTGTATCAAAATGCCTGTGCACATAGATTCCGAATATCCGATCCTACTCATCGCGATCTTCAATAGTTACATCAGATATAACGAAACGAATTCTACTTAGAAAAACTAGTCACATCAATCCGATTTCTCTGCTTTTCTATTATGACTTTCCCTAAAAAAATGTTTAAGATGTCTAGTAATAACTCTTTAAGGACACAATTTTATTTTCGAACACCCGGTTACATATCTAGAGTTCAGAATAGCTTAAGACAAAAGCTAAGTCGACCGAGGGTGTGGGTGTGAGTGTTTTTCTTTTCCTTCTGCAGCTACATCCACACCAACACCCACAACCGCACCCTAGTCATGATTGGGTCAACCCTAGAGTTGTTGAAGATGCTTTTTCAATTGATGTGCATATGTATGGATCCTCTTCTATTCATTTGTAGAGATATAGAAAGGCAGGCTTTGATAGGTCGGTTAAAGTGGGCGTGTCTTACGACGTTTTATAATACAAGCGTATAGAGTCGTCGCATTGCCACGCTGATCGTTTTCAGCGAAAGTTTCCGACCGATGTTTACACTGGTTGCAGTATGCCATGAGGCATCAGATACGACTCTCGTAAACGGTAACCGGAAACGGTTGACGTAAACGATGCTTTAGGTTGTTTTCCGACCAAAGTATGCAGTCGCCGTGCTGTTACGGTAGACTTTTACGGGTAACGTGCACAATTGACGTAGTATACTGTAAAACATCGTTTACTGCCCGTTTAAACAGCTACCATAAACAGTCTTTATTATTCGCCCTATTTGGTTAGTGAACGGTCGTTTACGGTCGAGCTTGATTGACCTAGGAGTTCTGGATTCCGTTCTGTGGAAGGAATTTTAGGATGAAAGATTGTTCTTTTTGCCGGAGCTGGATTGGATTCGAAATTGAGACTGACATCATTTTTTAGCTGATCTCGAAAACTTATTTTGAGCAAGAGTGTGAGTAGGCTTTGGTTAGTTTAACCGTGAATGTTTGTGTGAGATGTGGAGATCGGTGCGAATGTGGGTATGAGCATTGTTGTAGGTACGTGTGGTAGAACGATGAAGACCGTACTTATACGTCTTCACTCATATCTATACCTTACCGTCCACACCTGACATTCTCTCCTATCCAAACTCCACACTCTCACATTCACACCCACTCACACCCAGTATTAAACAGCAGTGCCTAATGTATTATTGTTTGAAATCTCTAAAAACTGAAAAGGACTACCGTTTGTCTTTTGGAAAAGTCGTTCAAGATCAGGTCTAAATAGTTATTTTTGCCAGTCAATTGGTTATGATTTGAAATTATTCGAATAAAAAATCTTTTAAAACTGGCTATTATTGCTTTTAGCGGAATGAATTCGTTTCAAAAGTGATTTGAGAAGAGATTGGATAATAGTTGATATTATACTGCGTTTCTTTACTCTGAACAAGTAGATAACTAAAGGAAGTATTCATATAGACTTAAAAATAAATGAAGTTACTCAATTACTTTTTATCAGTTAATAAACTAAAACTCTGATTAGAGAGTAGCAAGATTTATATTTTTTTATTAATTATACCAGATTTACTTTGAGATGGAGTAGAGCAAATGGAAAGCTAGTAATCGAAAAAAGCTGTTTAGTTGACTTAGCATAACTTGAGCTTACTTGCTGCTGATCCTCTAAATATCACGAAAACAATAAGAACAACCACGACAGTGGCCAAAATGAGTAGAATAATAATAGTCAGGATGATCACTAATTTTCTTCGGAAAGTACATACGCCACTTTAAAGAGAAGAAAATATAGATATGAACCTTCAAAACTCTAAAAGAATCATCATCTTGTGTAATTAAGACAAACCTGATATTAGTTGCGTTGCTGCCATTTGATGAGACGTCGTACAATTGATTCACATCACAATCTATTTCGCTCACAGTCACAACAGGGGGTCTGTAACCCTAAAAAATATGTTAAGCCAAGTTATTGAGTTGAGAACTTTGTTTAGATAACAGGCAGTCATAAGCATTGCTGACTTATCAAAGCAATTTGAAATTCAAGGAAGCATCGATCATCGTTATGAAGAGTCCTTTTGACTGAATTGACGACAAATATATGCGGAAACGAAAATTCTTGACCAGGAAATAGTGTTCATTTAGTAAAAAACAGTTCAGCGAAAAATGAGCGAAACGAAAAACAGAAAAATACTGTAATAATAAATTCGCCATTTTCATCCTCATTCTCAACTTCATCTCTAAACCCATTCTCTGAATTCTTTTTCATTCTTTCCTCTTCGCTGAAGGGTTTCATTGGTTCGCCACCTCCAACTTAGCCGATGCTTCGAACCACCCAAAAAAGCGCCGCAAATCGGAATCAAAAAATGAGAATCGAACAATTTTCAGATATGAAATTAATAAGATACGTGGAAATGCGACTATAACGTTTTGACTAAAGGACCAGATATATCTAGATTTGTAGAGGAAGACCTTCTATATCCAATGGTGCTTGCATTTTCAAATTCTGTTGCATACCGTGAAGGGTTAAATTTTGGCTTGTTTTTTTTACGATTTTGACTATTGTTCCCTCGACTGAAGGGAGGATCATATGAAATAAAATGTGTGTGTATGTTTGTAGACAGGGTCAAAAGAACATCAAGGTGGAAAAATTCCATAGTCAATTTCTCGTAGATGTTCACGAAAGTGGATCGAGATTGAAGAATCCGAATTTGGAGTCCATTTCTCAAAAATTCAAATAGTTATTTGTATGAAAAAATCATACTATTCTCTCTAAAATATTGTCTAAGGAAGAAAAGAAATTCTTTTGAAAAAAAATGATTTGAATGAACGGAGAAATTAAAGGTTGAAAAATCCCTTGGCGCGTCTAGAATTTTTGATTACTGTTTTGTTTTGATACCCTTTTCACAGTACCGTTTTGGGTGTGAGTCGGAGTGTGTCCCAATGAGCTGGGTGTTTTATTAAGTCTCATTGTGATAAAACAATGTTTACAAATCATTGACAGTCAGTTTGAGGTACACGACACTGAATGATTCCTGTTTCCTCACAACGGTTTCTAAGTTACATAGCTTTTTACTGTAGAGTAAATGCAAAATAACCAACGACTATTTTTATGTATTCAAATATTGTAAACATATTCTAATGTTGTTTAGTAAAATATCTACGTAAAATCTATATTTATCGAGAAAAATCAACTAAGGCATGTTAAATGATGAGCCTTTATAAAACTCCAATGTATCGGCTAAACAGTAAGATTGAAGAAATACACAATAAATAATAAGCAAGTGTTGGTTCGGAGGAGTTCATCAGGAATCATCGTGTTATAA
Source organism: Rotaria sp. Silwood1 (assembly GCA_905250075.1). NCBI lineage: Eukaryota > Metazoa > Rotifera > Eurotatoria > Philodinida > Philodinidae > Rotaria > Rotaria sp. Silwood1. The sequence continues at coordinate 105,031 of CAJNOP010000308.1, forward strand.
ATCTCAGAGTCTATCTAAGCAAGACCAATCTAGTTGTTAATAGGATTTAAGTAAAATGAACAATCACATGAGAAACGCAGAACAAAGGAAAGCAACAGCTAGCCACGAGCGGCGTCCCAGAGGGCTCTGACGAGCGACTAGCTGCAGCATTGGTAGGTTACTTTATGAAGGGCGCTAAATTATGAGGACTCCGCGGGAAAATGTGAATGAATTTGATTTGATGGGCTTCATTAACGACTCAAAGTGATAAAAAAGATAAATATTTTCACATGTATTATAAGACCAGTTCTTCTGTAAGAATAGAATATAGAAACACTTGATAGATGGGAAACAAAAACATCATTAAAATAATTCAACACGTTCTATGGGAAAAAAACTTGAGTGGAAAAGAATGAGCTCTTCTGTTAGTACACATTCTTGTGGATTTAGAATTTGTATTTATTCGAGTAGATAATGAGCTTAAGCAGTATAGGTAGTTTTCGTTTTGCTTAGATGTATGATCAAGAAGAGAGTAATTAGAAATCGTGTGCCTTTTTTTTCAGTTTTACGAAAATATTTATCTAATAAATGTACGGGATAAAAGTGAATAAGCTGTTGACTTCTGCCCCGTTCGATATTTATAAAAAAAGAATCTTTCGTGGATTTAAATCTATCACTTGAGGAAATGTATATATGGACAGCCGTCGGTCTAAAGCTAAAATCTGGTATTATTTTGTCATGGACTATTAGGTTTTCAACAAAGTTTTTGCGTTTTTTTTTCAAAGATTTTATTTTTATTTTTTAACTACAACAGTAAAACTAGCTTTCAATTATATATGCACCACTACTATTTATGACTTGTCCCCAACGCTCTGGCAGGGATAGGATCCCGTGTTCGTAGAACTCCTGGGACTTTTGTCCCAAGAAGTTGGCAAGCTCCATTTTCACGTCATTCTCGTCATCGAACTTTTCTCATGCAAATGATGAGAAAGAGAACGAAACAAATGGCAGTCCGTTGGAGCCAAGTCAGGAGAATTAGGTGGATGAGGAATGGTAATTCATCCGAGCTTCTATAATTTTTCGCAGGTCGACTTTGCAACATGGAGTCTCGCGTTATCATGCAAGTACTAAATTCGATCCTGTTTCCCCTTGAGTTTTTCGGCAACACGGTCCAGCTGTTGACAGTAGAGATCAGCAGTCATGGTGCAACCATTTGAAAGAATTTTCCAGTGAATAATCCCCTTGACTCCCCACCAAACGCTTAGCATCACCTTCTTGGGATGCGGATCAGCCTTAAGTGTTGCTATGCCTGTTTGGCCAGGGCTCAGTCATTGACGTCTCTGAGTTTAGTTAGTGTAAAATACCCAATTCTCATCGCCAATGATAAGATTGCGGAGCCATCGGTAGTTGCGGTGAGATGTCATTAAATCCATACAAGCATCAACTCTGTGTTGAAACTGATGTGGTGATAACTCATGGGATATCCAAACTCTATATCTCCATGTCTTGCCTAATTCGTTCAGATGTTTTTCCACTGTAGTCTAAGAGCATCCAAGCGGCTCTGCTAAACACCATAAAGAAAATTGAGGATCTTTTTCGATAAGATGACCTAAGAGATTCACATCCGGGTCCAATGGTCTACCAGAGCGAGGTGAATTGTCGAGTTCAAAGTTACTGTTCTTAAAGTGATTGAACCAATGTTGTGCTGTACGAATGGAGAGTACGTCCTCGTCCATTGTGCTGCATATGTTGTTGGCTGGTTCTGTTGCTTTGTGACCCAGACGGAATTCATAAAGTAAAAGAACTCGAATTTCCTTACGAGAAAGATCCATTTTCAGTTCATGATCAACGTTCATAGCAATCATTTTATTATTATTCGAAAGACATTCACACTCCCTTTATATACCCTTAATACGGAAACTTCTACAACTTTCTCGGATGTTTTAGAAAATTTCAAAAAAAACGCAAGAACTTCGTTGACAACCTAATATTATTATTATGATTATAAAAAAGTGATGCTTTTAACCTTGTATGATTTGAGAAATTGTGGTAAATGCAGTGCCTAGCTACTGTTATTCAAAGAAAATAGTTTTGAAAAGATATACGTGAATGATGTCGTAGCCTTTGTGTTAAATGGACAATAAGAATCTGCCATTGAAGTGTATTTATGTAAAAGATGGACACAGTCTTTGATGATGCCTCAAAGAAGCGCCAACGAACTACTAATCCTGCACATTGCAAGCATACTGCAGACTGGCATCAAAGGAAATCAGAAATAATTTATGAGAAAATTTGTGTTCGAAAATTCCTGTGGATGATTCTAATGCTTCAGATTTAACGAACTTTTGAAATAAATTAGTCCTGAGCCAGATGGAATTGAAAAACAGAGGGATAGTCTTACAGAGAAATAGGTTTAGACTCGGCAGCAGCTAGCTGTGAATGGCTCCTGATGGGTGCTAACAAGTGACTAACCGCTGCACTGGGTTATCTCCAAAAGTGCCGATTCACAGTGCTAGAAGTTATTCAATAAGTATAAATAGTCGAGGTTCAACGGGTCTGCTTAAGCAATATTAGATGCAAAAAGCGGAAAAAAACTATGTCAAACCAAGGATGAGAAAACTGTTTTTGTGTTTGGATGCAATTGTTTTCTTGATATATGCTTTTCTTTACACTAATTCTAGTATCTGCATGTATACTAATATACTCAAATTATGTCTAGTAAATAATAGCGTAGTTTACATGGTAGTAAGTGAATGGATTGTCAATAGAACTTTTAAAGATTACGGCACTCTTTAGCAAAAGTGTCGCAAATGTGTTTTCTTTCATTACTAGGGTGGGCAGTCACCGTTCCCGGATCGTTACACGATAACGGTAACGGTCCGGGAACGGGTTCACAGGGTACCCTTAGGCCCGGAATGGTTTTTTCCTCTTATGCATAAGGACAACACATAGTCATGTTCGGGCCGATCCTAGGGTTATCGAGGATGCTCTATCGTTTGATGGGTATATGTGTGGGTCCCCGGCCATCCCAACACTCGGTACCCGGTTAGGCTCAAAAATCATCAGAAAACATCTGGGATCAAAGGTCAAAAAAACATCCGAAAAAATCTTCCTTATTGTAAGGTCAACACATAGTCATGCTCGGGCCGATCCTAGGGTTATCGATGGTGCTCTATCGTTTGATGGGTATATTGTGGGTCCCCGGCCATCGCAATACTCGGTAACCAATTAGGCTCAAAAACCATCAGAAAACATCTGGGGTCAAGGGTCAAAAAAAACATCCGTGAAAATTTCCGAAGTCCTTTCGTCCGTTATTGTGAGTGTGCCTCGCCATAGTAGCCCGCCCATATGATAGGCCTTTAGGGCATAAAGGTGTCCCAAAATCAAAGGCCTTGAGAGCCTAAGGGTACAGTCCAATGGTAGGCCCTGAGGACCTAAGGGTACCCCCCATGGTAGGCCTTGAGCACCTAAGGATGCCCCCAAATGGTAGGCCTTGAGGATCTAAGGGCACCCCAGAATGGTAGGCCTTGAGGGCCTAAGGGTACCACCCAATGGTAGACCTTGAGGTCCTAAGGGTACGCCCCAATGATAGGCCTTAAGGACCTAAGACTACCCCCCAATGGTATGCCTTCAGGGTCTAAGGGTATCCCCAATAGTAGGCCTTCTGAACATAGGGGCTCTCTTTTATGTGCCCGTTACCCGGTAACTGGTAACGGCCCGTTGCCGTTACCCGGGAACGGTAACGGGAACTTCCCACCCCTATTAATTACTTCCTCCCAAGCTGAACGTAATCTCTTTTTGTTTTGGTGAGCGTTACTTGTTATAACACTGATAAGATCGTGATTATCTCTCTCTTAGAAATGGAAGATCCTTATTCTATTGTCAAAGATTTACTACTGTGCTCTTTTATGTCATGGCAGTTAAAATATATTGCTTTTCACATTTCATATCTGAAGTATGCATAAGCGCTCACAGTGAAGTCGTTTGATAGAACTATGTTCGTGTGTATGTAATGGAATTCTTTTTATTTCTTTCAAAGCTTTACAATTTTCGAAATCAATGTATCATGCTAACAACACTTTTCTCATCGTAGCAAGTTTCAAGAAATGCTGAAGCATATGAGCGATTTATGTGGAATCTAGTGTGGACAATTCATTAATTTTGTGGTTCGATAGTATTGAACCACCAAAAAGGTGTTTACCCGTTTATGGTCATTATGAAGCTATACTGGTTCTGCTGCAAATTTTTAGACAATTTCAAAATTCTGATTTTTATTTTTGAACACTTCAGTGCTTGCAAGCCGATAAAATTCTAGCAGCCATATGGAAAAAAGTTGATGAAAATACAAGCCCATGTTCAGAGTTATAATTTTCAAAACGGAATAGAAGTCCAGTTGGCTTTTATTCTGTGCAGGGTCAGTTAATAGAGATATAATCGATGTTTTCCTTCGAACATAAGTAATAATTTTTCTTATCTCTTGAAAGAAAATACTGAGAAAGGTACCAGATACTATGCTATTGAATTCCGTTTATGCTTTGCGATTATCATACCGTGCTTGTATCGAATGGAACGTATTTACGTGGTATAAATGCGACGACTGCTTGCGTTGCAGTAGGCATGATTGAATCAAACAGCTATCAAGCCAATGTCGAAGAACGCATAAAAACTGCGCTTCAATTAAAAAATGTCGATGCACTTTTAAATGCTAACGTGGGGATTGAATGATGAAGTGTATATTTCAATTTTCGTTGTTTGTGCAACTTGTGTTAATGGCAAAAGAATTCGTTTGCTCATGCTTTTGCTTTGACTTCAGGTGCTAAATTACAAAGTGCCATTAAAAGCATTTTTGCCAATACACTTATTCAAGGTAATACACGACAATGTTGAGAGTTGATGAACTATAACTATGCAGATGTTTTGCTGATTTTACCCACGAAAAAAATACCCAATCTGCCGTCTACTATTTTAGTTCACATTAATCTCAGACGGAAGTCTCCATAAGGGTGGGTGCGGATACCAGAATATCACTGTGGATTGTGGATATTGGATATAGCTGTAGTTATGGCTGTGAATCAGTGTGAGAGTTAACCAGTGACGCACCGAAATTCCCATATGAACACCCATGCTGATATTTACGCGGACATCCACACCCACACAGTGGACAGGAGAAAAGGAGTATTAGCAATTCCCAAGTACCAAATAGATTCTTCAGTGGAGATTATATGCATTTTGTGGGTTTTAGTGAGCTATGAACATTCTGAAAACAATTCCTTTTTTTTTTATTATGAAATAACTGTGAATCTAAGATTCTAACAGTACCAGAGACGAAAAGAGTGAGGAAAAAATCAATGAAACAAGAAACACAGAAGATGCAAAAAAGAGGAAAGATTTTACACGTAGAAATGCAGAAGAAAGAAAAAAAGAACAATAAGAAAACAGCATCTAAGATGAATAAAGCGTACAAAGTAGAGAATAAACAAAAGAAAAGAAAACGGGCACAAATAACAACAGATCACACAGTACACCATCTAAATAAACTTAAAAAAGAAAAAGAAGACAGATCACAGCTTTAAAAAAAGAATCAGAAAAGAGTTGAAGAAGCTCTATTCAGCATTTCATACTGTGGTACATAAGAGTTAGAAGCAACCGACGAAAAAAACTTTTTCTACTTCATTTCTGTCCAGATATTTCATTTTTTACGGCATCTTTTATCATATTGCTGTGTCTTTCTCAAGGTTACGTGAAAAATCAGCCTTCGAATTCCAACTTGAAACTTTGTGCATAGAAAGACTTCAATCACACTACTTTATTCTGAGAGTTTCAGGCTTTTCGGTTCCTTCTATTCCAATATATAAGTGTACAATAAAGTACCGTTCTTCACTTGAGGGTGTGGGTGTGGGTCAGTGTTCGACATGAGGTCGCAACAATCAACGTAATTTTGACCCGAATCGGGTCAAATCACGTTGAATATGGCGACCTCATGTCGAACACTGGTGTGGGTGTAGGTGTTAATGGGTGTGGGTGCGGGTGTGAGTGTGGGTGGGGTGTGGATGGGGTGTGGGTGGGTGTGATGTGGGTGAAAAATAACTCGAAAACAACACCCACACCCACACTTACACCCACACACACTCACAACCACACACACTCACCCACCCACACCCGCAATAGCTAAAGATAGCTGCCAGTTGGGATAAGTCGTGGACTATGTGGACGATTTGGCGAACAAACTGCCCACTAACAATCAATATGAGTCGACTATTAACTTCTTCTCGAATAAAGACTTCACATTCGTCACAATCTTCAAACGTTTTCAAACTAATCGCAAAGAGCTTCAGTAGTTTTATTTCTGTTTGTTGCGGAACCTTATTGGCTAATGGACGTAACCAAACCATACGACAAAGCGACCTTTCTATATCAATATTTCCTTCTGAATTTGCTGTGATTTGTTCGAGATCAACGATATAAAACTTTGGGACTGGATTTGATTGTGCTTTTACTCGTAGACAAGTACCAGGTAGTAAAACAATTTCTCATTCATGTGGAAAGGCTGAATGGTTTTCAATATTTTTTCCCTGAAAGCATTTAATTTCGAAAAGAGTTCTACTTTTTGTTTGGTTAAGAAATCCATCAGTAACATGAACCATATCAGTACATGAAGTTACACCTCTCTGAATATGTGTCGTACCTACAAGAAAACATTCAGTGCTTTTTAGTGAAGCAATCCTTAACCACGTCTACCTGGACGATACTGCCCTCTTAGATCACCATTAACACCACGCCATACGTCCTCCGGCCTTGAAGGTAGCCTATTTAATGCTGACAGAAATAAATCATAATAATTTTGAAAAGGTTCTGCTTTAGTTTGATCTTCATGGCGTAGTGTTCGATTGAAGACTGCGCAAAACGTTTTTTTCCTTCAGACCACTGCATCGCATATAGATACAAGGCAGCTGATTCACTTTGGCTGAGACCATCTTTTGGATTTGTACACTTATCCAACGCATATGTGACCATGTTTGATAAGTCTTCGATCAAAAGTTCAAGGGGTTTGATAGTTTCTAGTAATGATTTTGCTGATGTTCTAACTGAAGATACGCTCATGCATGGCAAAAGTTTGCCTAATTCCTGATTAACGTCAAGAAAACGACCTCGATGGGCAGATATGTTCTCTTGGTTCTTCTTTTTCATGGAACTAATATTCTTGCCTATTGTGCTCCACCTGAAAAGTAAAATAATCATATATTCGCGAAATAGGGTGTGGATATGGGGTGAGACGTTGGTAGGTGGGTGTAAGTGCCCTGTTTGCAATAGCACCCATATCCGCATGTACGCGAAATATTATTGAGGTGCACTGTAATCTGTTTTATTGAAAAAGCGATTGGATAGTTGTAAGAGTTTCCTCGTCAGCCTTGACGCAGTTTACAGTCACGACTAGGTTTAATCTGCTGACCTTCAAACCAAACGAAAAGAAGAGCATTTAGATTGTTTCAATCGTCTAGTGGGTACGTATTGTAATGTAGAAGACAACTTTGGTTACTTATTCTTGTGAACTCACTGAAATAACCAGTGTCGCAAATCTTATAGTAAAAAGAAAATGTGATTCATTTGATTCAGACATAAAAAATTGTTTAGAATCAACGAGTTGAGGGTGTGGGTGTGGGTTAGCAAAGAGATAAGACCTACACTCTCATACTCACACCCCACATCCACACCCATCCACACCCACACCCACACCCACACCCACACCCACACCCGACGATTCTTATTATGTTATACCTATTATTATAAATGAAGAATTTCTAAATAATCAGTATCTTCATAAATGACATCTGCATATAGCCGAGTACGTATTAATCGATTTTTTTAAAAATGAAGACTTCTTTGAATAAATTCGGGTTCGAATAGAATTTATACCCTAAAAGCTTCAGCATTTCATTTAAAAATATAACTTCTTAAATATAATGATTGTATAAGGCAAATTTCCTATCAAATTTGAAGTATGTATATGTCAAAAGTTAAATTTAATGAAATATTTCTTTGTATTCTTTTAAATGAGTTCTCAATTCACACCTTTCCACGGATAACAGCATAATAAAACAAACATTAGAAGTGAAATATGCCGCACTTGGTAAACTTAATATAGAGTATGTTGTCTATCTATTCTTCAAGTTTGATATGATCGTTGACACATTGAATATAAGCAAAACATATCTTATTCTTTTGCTAAGATGTTAAATAACTGTAAGAGTATTTTCTAAAATGCTTGTAGATATAAATAAAGTATGAAACGTAGATGAGGAATTTCATTTAGTATTTGTATTCATTCTTTCAGTACAATAATCAAATGCCATTGAGCAAAAATTAGCTCCTCTTTTGGTTGCATACTAAACTATTCTAGAGAGGGTGTAGGTGCAGAATAAAGGATGCATAATACATAACCACACCATCCCATCCGTTCGTCGAAGCTCTTCAAAATTACATATATATCACTAGGAATTTATCTAAAGAAAGATTCAATGCGAAAAAAAATAATCGACTCATAATAAAAGGCATATATCATCTACATAAGGGTGGAGTGTGGGTGTGGGTCTTCATCTAACTCTAAGTCACCCACATCCACACCCACACCCACACCCACACACCCACCCACACCCATACCCACACCCACACCCACACCCACACCCACACCCATACCCGTCATACCCACACCCGACCAATACACTCACACCCAAAGAGACTCGGCATTCGAAGGTTTGCTTTGTCATACATTCTGATGGGCAACATGAGGAGCGGTTGGCGTTATTGGTCGAAATGAAGCAACGGAGCTCAAAGAACGAAGTCATCGCCACGGATTCGTCTTGACATTGCCATTGACAAAACAAACCGATGATCACATAGCTCTACACTTATGGGTTCACAACGAAACGGAACGAATCTCTATCAATATTTGCTGTACCTATGTGCTCCGTCGTCGCTCATGGATTCAAAGCATGTCGTTCTCGCTTATCACATTAGCACTTCATTTGCTAAGTTAAAAACAACACTGTGGGCTAAATTAGATTTATCGAAGGTGCACTGCTAGACTATGGAATTGTCGAGTAAACTTCCTCATAAAAGACTCTGTCAGGTATAGTTCTCTTGGAATTTCGAAAATCGTTCGCTTTCTGAATCTATCCTGCAGGACTTCTTAAGTTTGATTAGTTTTGTTTTAATTTAGACTTTCACGATTATGTTTTGATTCATTTTCAAGTCACATTTACCAAAAGACAGAAAGAAAAACAGTTACAATTCATCAATTATTGTTTTAAAAAAGTTCAATCTACACTCGAATACAAATATAATTAGGTAAGTTGAGTTTGTAGATCATTCTCGCTTCTCATTGTTCGTGTTACGTATGTCTGTAGTTAAAATCGAATATTTCACTATAAAATGGTTTAGGATGGAGAAGAACACCAGTATAATGAAGAACAGTGGCAACCATGGGTACAGGCAGCATACTATTCTTATTCACTGAAACTGTTCGAAATTCATGTTCGAGTAGTGCGTTCACGCCCATATCGACGAATAAATTTTCATAATTACCTTCGGGCAAATTGGGAATCAGTATGAGTTGCTCATTGTTGGCTTCTTGTGTCACATTGAACACTCCGATGAGACCTTCACAGGTTGATGCAACCTCCCATATGACCACAATACATGGGCTATGATGGGCCAACGTTAATCTAAGAAAAGAATCCAGAATAATGTTCAGATCACATCTAGACTTCACTTCTCTGACCTGGCTCCTTTAGCGTCGATCACCGGATGTTTCTTGATTTGTATCAGCTTGCGTGTAAACTCTTCAAGTGAACGTCCTTCTCTACAGTCAACCCAATCTTTTTCGAACAGAGATGAAAGTTTTATTTGTTCCGTTTCTTGACCAGCGTTTACCAAGAAGCATCCTTTATTGAATGCACTAAAAGCTACAGAAAAAAAAAAGATATCTATAGAAGACTTTTGAAAACACTCTCCTCTCGTTCGTAGATGCTTCAGTGGTTGTTGATTAAAATTCATTTTTTTTGTCAAAAAAAGGTGAGAACCACCCTCGAGATGATGCGCTGAAATCTTCTTCTGCGTATAAGTGCATCTCGTTTTTAGTACTCTTGTTCATTACTACAGCGAACCGTGAACCACGAAATATATGAGAAAATTATCTAGTCTACAAAACGCTCGTAGTATGCACTGCTAGATGAGTTTAGCTAGTTTTTTCGTATTCAAAAGGTAAAATCGTTGAGGACAATATGCTCGATAATAAGCTGTTGTAAAAAAATATATCTACTCCAAAAATTAATAGATTATTATTCACGTGTTCAAATAGAAATGTACAGTTCTAGTTTCTTTACTTAACATCAGTATCGTTGGTCAACGTGTGAAATTATTGAGAGAATCTTTTTCTCCACTGACCAGTCTTAGATGGATCTGTCATCATAGATCTTCGCTTATGCAGAAAATTCTCAAAACGTACGTCTGGAGAGGCCATTTTGAACAGAATAAACTGAAACAGGTACTGCTGACTCGGACAAGTATTGCGTATAGAACGAGGCCGAGACAAACCGATAAAAAGACTTCCATGAAATCGTTTGATTTTTAGGAATATTCTCAAAATGAAAGTGTATAAAGGATACACCAGAAAAATGTTTCTCTTACTATTCTTTTAACACTTAGCTTAACCTTCATTGTGTAGACTTCTGTTCCTTCCAAAAGAAGTGTCACCAAATTTTCTGAAGAAATTTCAAATGCTATATCGATAGCTGAATACTAAACAAATATCGAAGGATCGTTTTTCGAAACTGAAAGCTAATTTTAACGAAGTTTTTATTGATCAGTAACATTAAAAATAAAATAGAAGGTCCGACTATTTTCATCAAATTTTAGTTATTTTACTTAGAATTTCGGAGAATCAAATTTTTCGATCTTCAATTGAATTTGAACAAACTTTGAGTTGAATTGCGAGAAGGAAAACAGTTTAAATTCTTCATATTTCTTTCACTGTTTGCTGTAGTGTAAAAATTATTATCTAATTTATTTGTAGAAACCGGCCTGAAACTCGATCTTTTCGTATTTGTTAAGTATTGACTTATACTTTCGAAAGACTCAAGCCTACACTGAAAAAAAATGGTACGCTGCGGAACTTATGAGGTTTTGTGGAACTTTGCCATACCTTTAAAAGTATCGCACAAATGCACGAAACCACTTTAAGATGTCGAAGTATCTCACGTTTTGTTTAAGGCCATTAGGGGTATTTCTACCCGAAAAAAGTTTCGTATTATACCCTCTAAAAGTATCGTAGCAAAGAGGTTTTGCACCAGACTACTTTTGCCTCGTCTCAACCATTATAGAGACATATGTTCATGAATTAGCAATTCAACTGATTCGACTCCTTTCTTCTGTTTATCTATTTAGATTCATTCTACAGTCGACTGTGCATGTTAAATGATTGCTTCTGGGCTTTTTTCTTGCGCGCAAGAAGTTTATTATTGGGCTAATAGAGAGTGTTTCAGTTGTATAACAATCACATCTCTTTCTTCCCTAAATCTTTGAGCGGTTTGAAATTTTACCGAAAGAATCGTAGCATCCGAAATGGACTATATTTTTCACGCAGCTAAATTAACCTAGACTTCTAGTAGCTTTACATATCCATCCATATTAATAAAAAAGTAAAAGATAGAGATCATGTATTTCGGTGGTAGTGACGATTAATGGCTCTCTTATGTAATAATGTGCCCCTCTCTTACTAATTGGCTTAGGATTAAATAAATTCAAAGCCCATGCAATTTTTGGAGTTCCGAAATTTCGTCAATAAGACTTTCACTAATAGGCGAAAATCCAGAGGATATGTTGGTGAAAGCATAGTGGACTTACGTCAACCGGTGAAATTCCACGGGGTATATTGGCGAGTGTCCACATGACTTTCGCTATTGGTGAATGCCCATTCGACGAAATTTGGGTAACCCATTCAAATCGTAAGTGATCATTCGAATTCGAAAACGTTATCTGTTTCGTTTTTTTTTATATTTTAAGTTCACTTCGACCTTATTCATATAGTAAGTGATGCTTCGAATAAGAAAACATTATCGACTTCTTTCTTTATGTTTTAGATTCACTTGCATCTTATTCAAATGATAAGTTGTATTTCATCGGATGAGACCTAGCAAGATCTCTGGTTTTGGTGGTTTTCTGAGATTAGCTTGCTGTCGAAATGCGTTCTTTTGCTGGAGAGCGACCTTCTCTCATTGCGTTGCTGCTGTCGGGAGCTTGGAAACCTTCTATTGGTTTGTGAGATTGGTACCCCAGAAAATTCTGCAAGGAATGATACCAGTTTCCGCGACCTCAGAAATCCTGCTCGAGTTTTTCAAAAAAGGGGTTTTCTTACACAGTAGATGAGCATAGTAATGCATAAAGAGAGCCAGCGGTGTTCTATTTGAATGCCGTCGAAATTTTGATTATGAAACCGTTTTGACGTGAGCTAACAATAGTTTTGTACGAAACCATATTTTTACGAAACTTTAAAAATATTTCAAATTCGTTGCAAAATTCGGAACCTTTTTTTTTTTAGTGTACACAGTGAAGGTTGAGAGTGATGCTAAACAATCACTGAAATAGACATGTAATCTAGCACACCTGCTATATTTCATTCAGTTTTGACTTTTGATTCAGAAGAATCCTATTTCTCTCTCTACTGAAAACATGATCTTTTTTAAATTGTGCTTTGACTGGTGAATCTCTACTATTGCAAACGCTGAGGCTGCCGCAGTTCGACTTTGCTAATCTTCCTTTGATGACTTGTCATCACCTCATAAGAAGCAGCTAACTTTTGTATAATATTAGTGCTATTTTATGTTTCTTTTGAAAATAACTTGTGTTTGCTCTTGAAGCGATAGAAATAGGACACTTTTTATCAAAATGAAGAGTTACTTTCAAAAGTAACATTCTTTTACCACCCCCTGTAGAATCAATATTTGATAAGTCTCAAGTGACCTGTCCATGCCAGTGCTTTCCATGGATTGTCTCGACAGATGTGCGCAATTCGATCTTGATCATGGTTTTCAACAAATCTCATTTTGATAAAGTCTTTTGGATAGATGAATGTTTGAAGACGAACAAGTTCGAGATAGGATTTGATCGGAATGGCCTCTTGCACTGCAGCGCGCCACGCCACATACAGATCATAGTCATAACATACATCAAAAGTTTCATAAAGTTCTGCATCTGTATGGACTAATCCGTTTTGATCACGATAACTTTTCATAGCACTAAACCAACTGGATTCAGCCAACCAAATACAACGAGGATTTGCTTCGGTCACGGAACGTCTAGCTTGTCGCCTGAATAACAAAAGAAATATTTGCAAAAACAAGTGCCAATTATATTCATCACCAGAATTCCATGGGAACACAAGAAGCAACATCCATGCGAAATCCATCAACACCATGTTCACACCAAAACTTGAGTATATCAATTAGTTCAGGCCATAATGTCGTTTCGTTTCCTTCGAACTTCAAATCCAAAATATCCGTCCATTGAGGAATTAGACAAATGGCATTGTCCTATAAAGAAAATGTTTAAATATTGAACGAGGCATATAAATGAAATCTAGACCTTTTCATCTCTTATATACCATTCTGGATGTTCTTTTACCCATGAACAATCATGGCTAGTATGTCGATAGACGATGTCTATCATGAGTTTCATACCTAGTCGATGAATTTCTGAAACTAAACGATGGAAGTCATTCATTGTACCATATTCTGGATTGATAGCACGAAAATCTTTTATCGAATACGGTGAACCAAGTGAGCCTTTGCGATTAGTTATACCAATCGGATGAATCGGTAAAAGCCATATAATATCAATTCCCATTCGGACGATACTAGATAAAGAAAATGTCTTGGTGAAGAACAAGCAAAAATAGATTTGAACAAACCGTTGAAGATCATTGATAACTCCTTGAAATGTACCACTTTCGGAATGATTTCTCGTATAGATACAGTAAATAGTCGAATTTTGAATGCCTTCGTTGACCATGGCTATAGTTTGCACGTAAAATAGATAAAGAAGTAAAAGGAAGAGGACTTTATGAGTAAATTATAGTGAATTTTCGGAAACGAACGAGTACATTGCGATGATGGAGATTGAGAGTAGTTCCTACACTATTATGACTATATCCTACGAACTATAAACTAATGCCTATACCCTCATGAATATTTCTTGACATATAGGTATAGATACTGCAGAATCATTCACATTGAGTACTTTTAAGTATAGTAGATTGAGTTTTCAGATAACCAGTATCACAGATTTAGTTGAAATTTTCTACAACATTAAAATCACTCCTCACCATTGCGATGTCTTGTAAAAGGTTTGATGCCATATTAGTGGAAATGGATAGGCTTTGTGCGTGAAAGATAGTACATAGAAAAGCTATGCATCGTTGAAATGCGCTGATGTGTCACCTATTGATTGAGCTAGAGACTAATTCTCATACAAAATCGAATAATTTTCCTGACATAGCTGAAACTGTTCTAAACTAGGTTAAAATTGTATTCCGAGACACAAGAGAGTCATTTATTATTTTTTGGTAAAGGAATGCATATTATACTAACAAAACTGCCCTTATATCAGCACGAACATTTCATCAACAAGCAGTACGAAATCCGCAGTTGGCTGCTGACTCTACTTTTTGTGGAACTCACATATATTTTAGAAGAAAATAGTGAGTTTAAGTTTTAAGTTTTGGGTTTTGGGTTTTTGCGACTCTCCCACTCCTCCCCATTACAGACCTTAGTAATCCCCTTCAAGAAAATAATTGTTCGAAATTCAGACGTCAATAAAATAACGGTTTTCTGCAGAGATACACTGTATTCGAAAACAACTTTAGTTTAAGAGGAAATTTTTCACTATTCGTATTTTGTATTAGTTTAATGATAGTACAGAATTTACGTGAGTTCCACGTTTCAGCCCCGAAGGGACTGCGCTAACAAGCTTTTAAAAGCACACTAAAGTGAAGTCCATATAGATCAGAATATGCAGAGAACGAGTTGTGACAATAGAGACACCAAATATGAAGAACGAATACTTATAGTTTGCGTTTGATGTAATAAAACCTTTATTGCTCCTGTTTGACCTAATGGCTCGATTTGTGTGCAAAGTAAATTACAAAAATATCATCGTACTCACTGTATCGCTTTCAGTTTAAATAAGATGTAAATTTTGATGATTGATGGTTAAATAACGAGCTTGCGATTAGTTTCCACTAATACAATACCAAACTTTGACAAGACATTGAAAGTACAAAGAGTGGCATTAATGTTGTCAGAAATTTTCTACAAAATCTTGGATATTGGTTATCTGAAAACTCAGTCGACTACACTAAAAGAAACTCAATGCATAGGACTGTGTAGTATCTATATCCATATTTTAAATACCTTGGAATTCGAATATCTCAATCACGGTACTCCAATGGTAGCTCACAATCAAAATTTATAAATATCCCATTGGAAAAAATTATTCCGACTGGAATATATTTCATCTGATTACCCCATAATACAAATACCTCTATTGTTATTCAAATGATTATGATCAAAATTAGGGGTGCGAAGTTACCGTTCCCAGACCATTACCCGGGAACAGTAACGGCCCGTTACCAGTTACCCGGGGACGCGGGAACGGTGAGTCCTACGTCGACCGTTATCAATCACGAACCCTCGCTTCTCAAGATCTACTATTGGGAGGTACCCTAGGGTCCTCAAGTCCTACTATTGGGGGAAGGGGGTACCCTAGTGTGCTCAAGTTCTACTATACTACACGTTCCCTACATAAAATGAAAGAGAAGCGTTCCTCAAACTTGATTGGTCGAAAAATTGACCAATCAGATTGCGAGATTCTATTCCACGGCGATTCGTCGGGTGAAGCCATATTCATATACCCCTCTTTCGATAGAGGATCCTTGATAACCCTAGGATCGGCTCGAACATGACTAGTACTTGTCCGAACAATATGAAAGAAACGAGCTCCTGAAATCTAATTGGTTGAAAAAATTGACCAGTGAGGTTTCAGGACTCCTTTTGTTTCTTATTCTTAGGAAAATCACTAGTACTATTCGGACTAATCCTAGGGTTATCGAGGATGCTGTATTGAACGAGGGGTATATGTATGGAGCTCCACGCTCCATAACACCGAGAAATAGAATCTCATAATCTGATTGCTCCATTTTTTCTACCAGTCAGATTTCAGGAGCTCTTCCCAAGCCAAACAAGCAGACGATAAGATCTTACATGATCGTACACCTGATCTTGCACGATCTTGTAAGATCAGACGAAAAATCGTACGAAACTCGTGGTTTCAGAATTCTTGCAGCAAGTCGTACGGTAAGATTCTTGACCGATCTTGCTGTTTTGTAACATATTACTGTAAGATTATAGAAAATTTTATATCACGATAAGATCTTATAAGAATCTTATAAGAATCTTATAGTACGATTTGATGTAAGATTTCTGAGATCACGGTTTTTTGTATGATTTCACCCGATCGTACAAGACTTGATGTCTGATTTTTTGACCTGGGTTCTCTTTCATTTTATGTGGGGAAAGTGTAGTATAGCAGGTCTTAAGGGTCCAACAGTACCCTCCTCCCAATAGTAGGACCTGGAAACCCAAGGGTACCACCAATAGTAAGACTTGACGACCCAAAGGGTACCAGAAATAGTAGAACTTTAGGACCCAAGGATACCCCAATAGTAGGACTTGAGGACCGAGGATACGGGGTTGATGACGGTAGACACTCACCTGTTCTTTCTCCCGCTCCCGTGTAACTGGTAACGAGCCGTTACCGTTCCCGGGTAACTGGTAATGAGCCGCTACCGTTCCCGGGTAATTGGTAACTGTCCCGTTACGAGTTACGCGGTAACGGGAACTTCCAGTCCCTAATAAAAATTAATTGATTTCAGAGAGGGGAAAAGTCACCAAGTATCGATGACAATAGGTTGCTCTTGAAAATTGATGCTAAATGATTAAGAAAAAATCGTAGACAATCGATGGCACTCGCTAGTAATCGATTTTATTCGATTCCAATGGAAAAGTCATCGCATCTTTTCGATTAAGATCAAATTATCACACAGTTATGTGCAGTTAGAAAGAAAAACGTGGTTAGGCGCAGTTGCGCGCAACTACGTACAATTACGGACCAGAGTGCGATCGTAGTTGCTAAAAAAGCGGCCACATGAGAATTATTCTAAAGCAATGACGCTTCATTTTACGTGAAAGAAAATTGTTAATTGAGATCGGTCAAATAAAACTTAAAAACGCTTTTCTGTTGCAATGTTTTCATCTTCAAATTTATATTTGCGTTCGCTTATCTGATAAAGAAGTATTATCTTGAATATGTTTCAATTTCTGCGACTAGCTATTGCAAAAACTCAACATACCGTGTATTCAGTTAAAAATATTGGCTAATACTTCACTCTGAGAAATTAGTTGCCCAACTGCAGCGAAGACACAATGCAGTAAAATATTCTTATCGTTGTTGCATAAACCATTTATTCGTCCAGTCTGAACGAACTCAGAGCATGTAGGAAGAAACACGAAGGTGTGGGTGTGGGCGTAGCTGTAGCTGTCGTTGACCACATCATACACACCACACTCACACCCAAAAAGTGAACAGAAGCGTATATTTCAAAGCTCTGCCCAATGAACAACTGCGCACTGATATTGGCATTAACTTTTGAAACCATCTCGAGGTCTGTACCTTGTATAATAACGAAGTTATAAGGGCTCTTCTGAAAGGCATAAGAGTAAGCTGCAAATTCAGTCTAGAAGAACATATCGGGTTGAAATTTTTATCAAAGACGTTTCTCACTAGCGTCCCCCATACCTGAAGTTTCAGCTCAAATGGATCATTCTAAATGGTGAATCCATTGTTAGAGAGCCCTTAATGTTAACTATTTTTTTCCTTTTCTTTCAGCCATCAATATCATCAAGTCGTCGTTGCCGTCGACAACATCATCGTCCAACATCAAAGAGAAAGAGTAATTATTTCTTTCTTTTGGAGACTGAGAATATGGAGAGGATGTGAGCCGGAGTAAGGGGTGGAGAGTTAAGCTTTATTTAATCGACACCCATACTCACACCCACAACCACACCTCGAATTTCCCACGATTTCGTGGTTTGAGGTATTTCACTTCGAGAAAATGTCATTCTCAACAGTTGTGTCAATGTAAATCGTTATAACTCAACAGTTGTGTCAATGTAAATCGTTATAATTCTTAAAGTTTGGTAACTGTTTCTCTGCTATATTCGAAAATCTTCTCCTCTGTCAAAAGTAACCACTTAAAGTGAATTTCTTGCATGTGACTGAAACATCGATTTTGTTAGTGAAGTATCTAGTTAGTTTCCTAAACCTATCAATACGAAACGGTAAGGATTTTCTAGATTTCTTTGGAAGGGAGAGCTTTTGCTGGACATGTACGTTAAAGCTATCGATTGAAAGTCCTACCAATAAACGCAAACTCTATTAGCAACCAGAATAGCGAGATTAGGAAAATAAATCTGATTGAACGAGGAGAAGATGCCTGCCCTCAGAAAATCTCTGGTTGCATAGTTCATGAATATGCCAATTGCTTGTCGTAGTCAATAAATAGTTTAATACTGTCAGTCCAGCTGTTATTAGTGTAAATTGTATTAGGTTGTGCTTCGAATTTGATCAAAATCTCCCGATTTTGTATATTTTTATGCAATTCCATCGTGATACTACTTTGAGTTGAACCTTTTTAATACAAGAATATGTCATGGTGATTGCGAACATTCACAAGCTTACTCAAATTTCTTCTACGCTGTCCATTTCCGTGAGCTGTATGGATGGATCTTTTCCTAAGTGCGAATCGAAAATGACTTGTGAGAACGGCTACAGAACAGAATTCCAAATATTAGCTATTTGGATTCGTCGTAACATAATCGTGCCAATATCATAGGACAACAGCGAGAAATGACATTCATTGGCAGTGTCAACCGTAGTCACTGTACCAATTTGTAGTTTCCAGTGGTTGATCAGAGATATGTTGCAACCAACTTGGCTATCGTTGATTAAATTCGAATCACGACCACGTATTCCATTAGGGAATAGAGTGTCTCTAATCGAGAGAGCACAAGATAGTGGGCTATCTTCGATAATGGCATTAGTAAAATCGGTCTCACATAGTTTGCATTGATTAAAACCAACGTTGGTCACCTTAGCATATCTTAAGACAGATCTTTTAGCGTTTGCATGTAAAAATGTTGCCCCCGATATTTTAACATGACTGAAGTCGACGCCACAGCATTGGCTTTGCTCAAATGTTGTTTGAGAAATGTTTGCATGGCTGAAGTCAACGAAGCCTAAATGTACAGTGGGAAAGTAGGTGCGTAAAGCTATTTAAACTGGACTTTTAGTTACTTAGTACCGCAGTGTGAAACTGCAAATATTGAAGCATGCTAGATTTGAACGTTACATTGAGAAACCAGGTGAATGAGAACTCGACGTTACGCAGCTCAACGGATGAAAAATCGATATTTTGAAGTCGAGCGAATGAAAAATTGGAATTAGAGAGTCGAGCAGATGAGACATGGACATTACTGAGATTGAGAGATGCAAAGTTAATATTCTTGAACTCTCCAGCTGACAAATCGACAAAGCTCAAGTGGGCGTATAAAAAGTCAACATTGTGAAGCGTGATATTCGAAATCCTAACATAGACTAGTTGAGACGATGAAAAATTCACTTTTTCCAATTGAGCGGATGAAAAGTCGACATCTTGTGCACGAGTATTGTTGAGCGCACACTCTCGCAAAACGACACTAACCAAGGATAAAGTTCCAATTTTGGATACAGTTTTGAATGCGCTTCGGTCAATGTTGATCAGCTCTATTGATAAAATATCCAATGCATGACTTTGCTTTGTGTTAGTAAGCTGTCCAATTTCATAAAGAAAACGAATGATGCGTGCACTACGTAGGCCATCAAGTTGTCCTATTGCAATGAATGTTTTTGCATGAACCAGTGCAGAAATAACATGACTCGATGCTATTGTGCCATTGAGTGTTTCCAATAGCTTACCTATATTCTCGATGTTGGTGGAAAGTAATTGTTGTTGATATCGTTGAGTTGCCATATATTTTTGGAGCTCATTTTGCATATTTGCAATGTCCAATTCTTGCTACCGAAGCAACACATTTCTATCATGTTGTCTGGTGGCTTCTTTTTGTTGATTAGTGGTACTTATCAGAGATGGGTGTGGGTGTGTGGGTGTGGGTGTGGGTGTGGGTGTGGGTGTGGGTGTGGGTGTGGGTGGGTGTGAGGGTGTGGGTGTGGGTGGGGTGTGGGTGTGGGTGTAGGTTTGCATGACGTTTCAATCATAGCCATACCCACACCCACACCCATACCCACACCCACGCCCACACCCACACCCACATCCACCCACACCCACACCCCACCCACACCCACACCCACACCCACACCCACACCCTCAAGATCCAACTTTATAAAAATTCGTTACAGCATTAACGATCATTTGTGCAAGCCTTATATTATCATTGATTTTCCATTACATTTCTACTAACTTTCATTAATGTTTAGGGTGTGGGTGTGGATGTATAGATGACTGTGGAGAGACCCATACCCTCAAGAAAATCGAAGACGTTATAAAGAGTTTCAGGTACTACTGCAGTTGAGGAACACTATCATTGTTAATGTGTAGAGAAAGGAAAAAAAATTTATTGGTGAAACATATAAACCAATGTTTCTCGATAAGAAAAATAATTAAAATAGATGTCATATAAAAGCAATGTCTCATTTTTGACAAGAGGAAATAGTAATGATGTGTATTAATTAAAGATATAAAAGGTTATTAATTAAGAAACTATCTGAAGTATTTATTATTATTGTTTTCTACGAAAAGATGAAGAGGAATAAAGAGAGAGTCAGTTTCGATAATAAAATTTTAAAAAATTCTTTCAATTAAAATTTAAAAAAAATGAATAAAGAACGTCTAATAATTACTGTTGAATCAGGGTGTCGGTGTGAATCTTACATCAATCCATACACACCAACACCCACCCTTACAGCCCACACCTATGCACATCCACACCCTTTTAAACAAAATTATTCTTCAAGAAAATGATAATTATGAAGGTAAATTATTAATAATTTTTTTTTCCATAAAATGACTTTTTACATTTATTATAAATACTTATTGAATATTGTTTGACAATATTATACAAATTATTAGAAACTGAACAAATTCAACATGATTTCTATGAAGAATTCGATGTTGGACATTTGAAGAAATTTTAAAAATTTGATTTCATTGATCAAAAACGAAAATTCGATAAAACGAAAAATGTTCTTCTTATATTAAAAGTAAAAAATAAAAAAAAAACTTATTTTTAATAAAAATCATAAATACCCTTTTTGTATACTCAAAAAGTGAGTACACCCTAGAATCGGTCAGTGTGTCCGGCAGGCCGGCCGTCCATTTACACGATAACTTTTGAAAGAAGAGTCCAATCGTGATGAAATTTTCTACACAGTTTAGTCTTAACATTATCTCGGTCGAGTTCGAAGATGAGAAGGATTGGCCGAGCCGTTCCTGAGTTATTGCAAAAATACTGATTTTTCCCTACGACTTCCTATAGGAAAATCGACCTATCCCCATTTTCGTAAAACATTTTCCCTATCATAGTCAAAGAAAACCACAAGTATTATATACCATTCGATAGAGAATTTCATGAGCTACAAAATGGTATATAAAACATAAAGAAATAAGAAGGCTAGCACACCTATTGCAAGGATAAATAAACGGAAATTGACTCTGTTTTTGTCTGCGCTCTAATCAATCCACAAATAGAGCTCTATATTCCGATCACAGAGATACCAGTTCTAGGTTTTCTGGGACGGAGAACTCGAATCCGTATTCCACTTGCCTCGAAATGCTATTGGTTGAGCAGTGACCAATAGAAATCAAGTTATAGGAAAAACGACTTTCTTAGGATAAATCAAGGCGAAGAGTTCAAATTTTAGCTCTATTCACCCAGAAAGCATATTGGTTGAGCAGTAGTCCATAGAATTCAAGTGTTTATAGAAAGGGTTTGCCAGGTTAATCTTTATATCCACACATTCTAGGATGACCGATTTGTCTCATTCACTTTTTGTAGTACACATAAATCTCGGATTTAAGTCCGAGCTTTGCACATTTATTTTTGTTTATATTAAGATATTTCAAACACTTGTATCACCAGAAAATTCGACTCAAGTTATTTTCGAATGGCGACGTAAATTTGAAAAATACGGTACAAAGAAAATATATTATATCGATTCTTAGCATAAGACTTGTTAATTTTTTTTATAGAAATCTGAAAGCAGCTGTTCGGAATATTGAAAATTCTAAATATTCCTATTGATATCTTAAATGAAGTCAGTTGAGTTCTTTTCTTTCAATCAATTAATTTTTTATACTTATAGACAAGTAGTACAGTTGGTGATATGGTTTCGGATAATATTGATAATAAACAATTTCTTGATTCAGAATTGAATATATCTGGTATTATTCAACAGTGAGGAAATCTTTAGATATTTTTCATTTTTTATAAAAACTAAATTTTTTCTAGATGGGTTTTATTTAATCTTGTAAATACCATGGTTAATGGTGAAAATCATTTATTTTCACTCCGACTAAAAGTTCTATATTTTATTCAATGCTATTTATACAAAAAGACAAAAATGATTTTGGAAAAAAAACGATTATTGAATCATTTTTTCCTGAAAGTGGGAATATTTAAATAGTTTTTTTTTTCAAAGGAGAAACAAAATTGTTTTGATTTTATTTAGCTGCTGATCGATATTCATTAGGTCATTTATTATTAATTGGTTATACAAGTAAAGATGCTGTTGCATCATGGTGTTCCACTACTTTACTTGCACATTTAATTGCTGATAATCCAAAACCAAAAGAAAAATTACTTAATGTTATATCAGCAGTTGATCAGTCACCAACAGGTACTAAAACATTAATGGAAATATCAATTGATTTATTAAAAAATGTGAATTAAACAAAAAGTTTTTGTTATTAAATTTTACATTTCGTTTTTTTCATTATCAATAGCCTTCAAGTTCATTTAATAGTCGTATTGTTGTCCTCATTTATTTATCAGCATGGTTATTACATTTTGCATTAGCTGTACAAAAATTTGTTTTAATACCAAGCACCATTTCATATGTATGTAAAATTTTTAATAAAAAGAATCGTTTTAATTTATTTCTTTTTAAGTTTATTTCTCAAATTCGTAATCCATCAAGTGAAAATGATCGCGAAGCTCCTATGTCGTCATTACATGCATTTGTACTTGGTGTATGTTTAATTTCGAACAATAACACAATAGAAGGATATTCAAGGTAAGAAAACTTCTTTTTTAAGAATTGATGTGGTTTTTTTCCTAGTGAACGACTCAAACAATTAATAAATAAAGAAATTGGTGCTGGTGTTTTTAAAGAAAAACTCGATATGATGCAACAATCAACATCTTTTATTAATGCTTCAAAAAATCGATCATTAACATTTAATGATATGACTTTTGATTATGCTTTTACTCGTTTATATCATTATTCTTGTGGTTTAATAAAAAAGTTATTGTAGAAAAAGAAAAAAATCAAAAACAAAATTTTTTAGTCTTGTGTATCATCTTCCTATGAGCCATTAATAATTTTAGATTGATGACTGGCCTCCGATTGCAATTTTTTAAAAATATAGGAATCCTGAGAGGATCAAGTTTGTCAAAAATATAGGATTTTTTATACATCATTTCTGTTCAATTGTTTTGGTGTTTTTGTATACTCAAAAAGTGAGTACACTCTAGAATCGGTCAGTGTGTCCGGTCGTCCGTTTACACGATAACTTTTGAAAGGAGAGTCCGATTGCGATGAAATTTTCTACACAGTTCAGTCTTAACAATATCTCGGTCGAGTTCGAAGATGAGCATGATTGGCCTAGCCGTTCCTGAGTTGTTGCAAAAATAGTCATTTTTCCCTATGGCTTCCTATAGGAAAATCGACCTATTCTCCCATTCGTAAAAAACTTTTACTATCATAATCAAATAAAACCCCAACTATTATATACCATTTGATAGAGAATTTCACGAGCTACAAAATGGTATATAAAACATAAAGAAACAAGAAGGCTAACTCACCTATTGCAAAGATAATTCAACGGAAATTGGTTCTGTTTTTGTCCACGGCCCAATCGATCCACAATTACAGTTCTATCTTCCGATCACGGAGAGGATACTTCGAGGTTTTCAGAGGCGGAGAACTCGAATCTGTACTTCATTTGGCTCGAAATCCCATTGGTTGAGCAGTAACCAATAGAAATCAAGTGTTTTATAGAAAAAGTTTGCAAGGATAATTTTGATGTCCACACATTGTAGGATGACTCATCTGTCTCATTCACTTTTTGAAGTACACATAACCCTCGGATTTCAATTCGAGATTTCCGCATTTATTTAACTTTTCTGCTCGAAAATCATTATAATGAAGCTGTTATAAACAGCTCAACCATAACCAAGGTTCTCATGTAATTTATTTCTACTGGAATAAGTCGCTAATTCGAGGATCATTATAAAGTTTAGTTATAAAACTTGTTCACAAATCAATAAATAACACTAAAGTAGATCATAAACTTTCAAAAAAAATAAATACATGATATACATATATATGTCGTGCCGAAGTTACATTGTTTGTCGAAGTTATTTTGCATGATTAAATTAAATATTAATCGTCGAGAAATCAACATGATTATCTTAAAGCATTTACTTAAAGTCGTGTTTTCAGTTCAACAAAAATTCATAGTTGCATTTCTTAGTCAACATGGTGAAAATTGTACAAATCTTTAAGAACAATACCCTTTTACTTTGTTAAAAATGTTTCATTTTCTATTCAAAAGTGTTGGTGTGGATCTGGTGTATGATGTGCGCGAGTTGATGAGGGTATGAGTGATGTTGAAGAGAACATCTTCACGGAGATCTACACTGACAACCACGTCTAAGAAATATGGCATCAGTTCGGATTGCAACTGAGCTGAACGAAAATTGGTGGAGTTTGAGCTCCCTAAGAGTCAGATAGGTTTGGTTCCAAAAAGTCTTAAGCCGGTCTCGTCTATATCTGATCTCAAAATACAGTCTTTCACTTGTCTTCCAATTTGAACTTGGTTCAGTGCAAAAATCTTAAAATGTGATGCATTGCTTCGCTTCCAAAAACAAAAAGAAACGAACCGATCCCATATCAAGCTATTACCACGCCTAAACCCGCACTTACACCGGCACCCAAACTATTAGGGTGGGGTGTGTGGGTGTCATTCTCTTCCTCACACTCACACACCCACACCCCGCACCCACACTCACACACCCACACCCCGCACCCACACTCCAATCCGGTGACGATCTTCGTCAAATGAATATATGTCGGTTCGACTTTCGTTGTCTGCTTTATGTATTCAAGCTAGAAGCTCTCGCCGTGTTGAAAATGATTGTAACTGCTTTTCTTCGTAATGGATGGTGAAAATTAGGGCTTTTATTGATCCAAGAAGATTTTGTTACATTCGGTGGACAAAGAAAGTCGTATTCAAACACGACTTTTAGAAAAATGATATTATATCTTCCTGATATTTGTCACAGCATTACACGTTTTGCTGACAACATCCTGTTTTTCCGGAGAAAAGACACAATTTGTGTGCTCAACTATGTCTCTGCTGCAAGCTAGAGAAGAGAATATGGTAATTGAACACTTAAGCAGAAGAGTGATCTCCAGCGGTATTTATAACGATTAGAAGCTAAGCAAGATGAAACAAAAACCTGAATGATATTCATCATTTAAAAAAGATAATACTCTTATAAAAAAAGAAGCAGATATTGTCTGATAATTTGCCAAAGATGTCAAAAGTTTTGAGAGATCTATCATAAATTCTATCACTGGAAATGAGCTACGAAAATTCTCTCAATACTCGATATATTTCTTTTAGTATATCTCTTTTTTAGTGCTTTCCTTTTCACATGTTTTCTTTCCATGTTATCATAGAAAATTTCGTTGATTTCATTTTTAGAATGTGAGAAAATGATTGCTCTACAATATGTTGCGTATATTTGGTTTATTCGTTTAGCTTGTGTGAGGAAACTTAGAATAATATTATCTTGTTATCTGAAATTAGACGCCAAAGTTTGTACATTCTCGAATTTATAATGTGGAAAAAAAGACTTATTTTCTGAGAATACTCAATAGAATCAGAGTATCCTTGAATTAGATTTTGATCTTGATTGTTATTAATAGAATAAAAGCAAACATCGGACTTGATAATTCTCATTTGAATAAAATGTTAATATTATGTTTATTCATCATTATTATTTTTAGCAATAATTCTCTTGAATAATACACTGTATATTCGAATGAATACTCCATCAGCCTTAATGCTCATAATATTCATTGAAATTATTAGTAGAGAATCAATTATTTCTCTTATTAATTGAATTATTTCTAATTAATATAAAATAAAAGAGATCTATCATGAATAAAAAAATGACAGAATAAAATAAATTCCTTCACCATTCTTTTTTTTTTGAGCACTTCATTTTTTTTGATAATAAATTTTAATCCAGTATGCTAAACATTTGACTGTATCACTGAAAAGGATAAATTATTTATTAGTTTAATGCATATCAATCTTATTCGAAAACATCTTCTAACGTAATTCATACTGAATAAGAAAAATTTATATTAGATTTAAAATAATGCTTTTTATTCGATCAAGTAGAATGAATCTATTATACATGAGATGAATGTTTTATTGTTTAATTTTATTATTCAACTATTTATTATTGAAATAAAATTTCAAGAAGCATGAATTAATCACCTTTATTATGGTTCTTCTTTTCCATTTAAATCTCTAACGAAGAGAAAATCTTCAAAAATTTTCTCTATCTTCAAAGTAAAATAAAAGAAGATTTAAATACATGTATGTATGTATATTCAAAAGTATCAAGAGAGAAACAAAGCTACTACGAACTCAAAATTACCTTGTCTGACAAGTCGACCACAGGTAAAAAGTTGAGAATTATTAAAATAACGAGGATTTATAGCTTGTTACCTTACCCAAGATGGGTTCGTCGCGGCTGATGACAAATGAGTTTTTATGAATAGTAGAACAGAAAGTAATGTAGGACATAGATATGTCGACTAAGAAATGTGTTGTGGAATTAAAGGAATGAAGTAGAAAGCAATTGAGCTATTCTTTGTTGAGTAGAGTTGTGCGGAGTTGCTCTACCCTATCCTGCATATGTCTACTGTTGATAAAGCAATCATGAAATCTGTATATGAATTTCGTACCCTGGTTGTCAAAAAAGAAAAAGTTTACTAGCTGATTTTCTATATCAAAAGTTTTCCTAAGGACGCATTGCCGCATACAGGTAGTTTCTAGTGGTCCGGTATCGATTTACTTTTTCTGTTATCAATAGGATGCATGACAGGACTGATTGGAACTTAATCGATCATCAATATAGATTATATGAAATTTGATAAAATACAATGTCTTTGTTCTGATTCGTTCTCTCCAAATATTGACTTGCAAAGTTGAAAGTGAATAAAAAAGCCGAAACATGTCAAACGTGTTTTATGGATAAAAAAAGAATAAAATAAATTTGATTGTCAAAGAAACCATCAATGTTAATAGAAGTATTGTATTCATGTGTAAGTTTCACCTCTTTTTGCATGTTTAGTCACTTTTTCAGAGAACATGAACCGATCATATTTACAGTCTTAAACTTCAACATTGTAAAATATGTCTAAAGTGCTCATATAATATAAAAAGGTAATGATTATGAGCATAGAACATGTATTGAATGTTGTCATAAATTTTCAACAAATATGACAAAATGAAATTATGAAAATAACCCTAATTGTAAATATTATACTTTGTACGGTAAAGAATGACGTCCTATTGAATTAACTTGCAACATTTGTTTCGTTGTTGTGTTACATATGTATGTACAACAATTAAATTCTTCTTAATAAAAATACACTCGTACAGTTATTTGCATTCGTCAACAGACGAATATGTTATTTGAGGAGGAGACAACGGAGACTTTCGTCTTGAAGTCTTTGAGTCATAGCTTTTAAAATAACATCTGGTACAAAAGCAATAGTACAAATGTCGACTGCTACGCTTCTTTAATAGAAGAGTGCTGAAAAAAAGAACTTTTCTCTGTGAAGATAGATATCTCTGCGATGAACACTCTGAAATGAATATTTTTCCATCAAACAATAAGAACCTTTCTCTTCTTTCGAACAGTATATGCTTTTACGAATGTAAGGCAAATATAAATAATATAATGTTCGAAAGAGGAAAAACTTTTCTATCGACTGATGGAGAAATATTCCGTATAGAACGTGCTTATCAAAAAACTATAGGAATTAACGTTTCATCTCTTTTTATTGACTCTGAGGAAAAATGCGGATTTGTTTTGGATGTGTTCGTCTTTCCTGTTATGTAATTTGGTTCATAATATAAACAGATGATAAATTCTATGCCTTCTGGTAAAAAAATTTTCTTTTAGCATTCTTTTACTGAAGAAACACAGAATTCGACATATATCTTAACCTCACATTCTCAACAGTTGCAGTTTGATCGAAGTAAAACTAGATAATTTGCGGTGCTCTAGCTTAGTAGTGTGTGTAAGTGTAAAGAGAAGATCCCATACTCATATGGACATCCTTTTATTAGTGTCTGTGTTTTATTGTGTCATACAAGTCTATTGTTATTTTGTTTTATACATAGAAAAAAGTTAAATTGAATATGTCCTATCCTTCAGTTGAAGATTGTTTTGCTAATAAATCTCGAATTTCACGTAATACTTTAACTTCTTCATTTGTTTCAATTTTTATATTTTCTTCTTTTTGTTTTGTTGTAATTTGACGTAATTTATTAATACCTTTAATAACAAAGAATAATGCAAATGCCATAATTAATAAAGATATTATTGTTTGAATAAATTTTCCATAACGAATAACAACAGGTGGTTGATCCTTATAAACGAAATTTTTCATTTTAATCGTTAAATTAACAAAATCCACACCACCCAATATAAGACCAAATGGAGGTGTCAGTATATCATCGACAAGTGATTGAACTACATTAGTAAATGCTGTACCAATAATAATACCAATGGCTAAATCAACGACATTTCCTCGAAGAGCAAATCTATATAAATTTACAAGATTTAAAATGAAAGAATAAACTATAAATAGAAGAGGAAGAAACGGTTAACATGTTTGACTTTTAAATATTAACATAATACTCGAACTTTTCTTCTTGTAGCATCAAGCTTTTTTAATACATATTTCAAGCTACTCGTATGTCAAAGTCATCGCTAATGTTTCACACTATGTCATTTCAGAGTTAAACTTTGGTAAAAGTTTGAATACATACGCTTTGAATTCGTTACAAAAATTTCGACAACAAAGACAAAAACCAGCCATCTAGTCGAACGTGAAGATTGTATACTTAAATTGTTAGATTGTGTTTCTTAACTACGTAATGTATGAAGCAAAGAATAAATTTCAGTATCAGTTATTCATAATCAGGTACGAAAACTCAAATGAACTATGCAAGAAAACAGTCATCTATCTTTTATATGAATAAATCTTAGATAAAGAATTCTATCTTTGAGAAGAGAAAGATAGAAAAAAAAAGAACTATTAATTAAGGCAATAAATAACAGCAACAGTTGGCGTTTGTGTTTCATGTTAGCTCAACATTGTGCTTATGAAGTCAAAGAAATAAAAACAAAAGAAAAAGAAACTACTCATGCTGTTCCGTACTGGAATATGTTTATGTGATTTTTCTTTTATTCTGTGGCATTTGTTCATTGCTATGCTAAAATATGTTTGATTTGCATATTCAATGTGTCATATTTGAAGTTATTTCCTGAAAAAAACATTCTGATGCACTATGAATAAACATTTTTTTCATGCTACTATAATGTAAAATGGAGTAGTCTACAAGAAAAAGCTTTTTGAAATTTTTATTATAAAAACGAGCATATTAATTATGGGTTTTAATTAGTATTAGAAAAAAAAGTAATATGATTATCCACTAGGATTGATTTGACGAAAATTTTACGGATGATTGTTGTGCTAATAGATCTCGAATTTCACGCAATACTTTAAGTTCGTCAGTTGCTTCATTTTCTAAATCATTTTCAGCTGTCTTTTGATTTTTTCGTGCTATCTTATGTAAATGATTGATTGCTTGAATAACAAAAAAAAGTGTAAATGCCACAATGATCAAAGAAATTATTGTTTGAATAAATTTTCCATAACGAATAACAACAGGTGGTTGATCCTTATAAACGAAATTTTCCATTTTAATTGTTAAGTTAACAAAATCAACACCACCCAATACAAGACCCAATGGAGGTGTAAGTATATCATCAACAAGTGATTGAACTACATTAGTAAATGCTGTACCAATAATAATACCAATGGCTAAATCTAATACATTGCCACGAAGAACAAATCTGTTCAATTAAAAGAATATTAAAAAGAAATATGTTAGAATAAATACATACGCTTTGAAGTCTGTACAAAAACCCGCACAGCATTGACCTAGACATGCCATATTTATCTACAGAATATATCAATATTGTTTTGTCTGATGAGATTTTATAAAATATAATCTTTATATAATTAATACTCTTTTTAAAAAATTTCGTATCGTAGGAAATCCCAAATAAAAAAAAAAAAGGTTTTCAACACAAAAATATTCGCAATAGAGATCGACATGTTGAGTTCACGCTCTGAATCAAAATCTTGAAAAAAATAAATTTTTAGAAAATAAAGTCTAATGTAGCTCAGGTACCTATGTTGAACTGACTAGAATCATTAGAAGATCCCTAATTTGTACACCGTTCTATCGTATAAGACTTATTCTTTTTGATCATAATCGATGTGTTTTTACTAGTGAAAAACAAATAAATGATAAGTTTCTATCTATTTGACATTGAGATACCAGCATAAATATGAAAAATGACATTCATTATTTTGCTACAGTATCTTTCATCATTTCAGACTGTCATTGGTTTTACCCTTATGAAGTAATCAACCGAATGTTGATGTTATATGTTCTTAGTTATACGAGACAGAATGGAAATAATCATCCATTAATAAGAAAAAAAAACCAGAAATGCTCTTTTTAACCTCTAGCAATATGTATATTAGATATTATCCTTACTTCATTTTCTCACATATTTTTTCATAGAACGCATACAGATAAGTTCTATACTTTTTGTATCCCATATCATAAGGGAATAAAGACGTAAGATATGGTCTTAACGAGATTTGTTGATCAAAACCAATTAGCGCAGAAAAAAAGTCTCATACGTAAACTTAATGGTAATCTATTCAAAACAAACTAATCAGATTTTGATTATAATCTTTTGAAAAACAAACAGACTTTTATAAGTAGAATAATCGAAGATGACGAGAATTTCAGTCACTTAATAAATTGTATTAAAAAAACCAAAATACACTACAAGATGCAGTATAAAAAGCTCTAAAATCTACGAAATAATACTAATATTAATGGTGTGCCTTTTATTTACAAAATAAGCAGATTTCTGCGCTACGAGTTTTGACGCTGCGACCATAATCCTTGTTTATCTCATCGATGAAAGACAATTCTATTGATTGATGAAAAATATTTCTTATTTGGAATAGTATTTATTTGCTAGTTGACAAGAAGCAGACAAACGAAACAGATATAAACCAAAAGGTCAAGCATCCAGAAAGAATTATGATGCGGTTAGATGCATCTAAAAATGGTTCTAAGTCTTGCACTGTACTAAATTTGGTAAAACATTATTACATGAACATTATTTTGAAGTTGTTCTTCCACAAACATCAGCTGTCAATAATATAATATCATATATGAAGATAATACCATATATTTTAGAGACAATCACAGATAACTAACAAATAGTCTTGATCTCAATCTTCTAGATAACTAAATATGAAAAAGGAATTCGTCATGGACCAATAAATGATTTTGTTTGCAGTATCGAAATTTGTTAAGTCAGAAATTTATTCATTTTGAAAACAAAAAGTGTAACTATAAAATAAGCTATCTTTTGTAAATTGTAGAAAATTTCACGATGCAGCTTGTGATATATGTTGTACTTAGGAAAATCTTTCAATATTATAATCATTGTTTGTGTTAATTCTTTTCTCCAAGGCAAGATTACTTCAGTAAAATTCTGAAAATGTTTAAAACTATCGATTTGGCTATTTTGTTTTTTTTTTCATTATTGACTAATTAGATGAGTCATGCTCATTAAATTGAACAGAATAAATATTAACTACCGCGCCGTAAAAATAAATAATTAACATTCAAATATTCATATATACAGGGGAACTCAAAAGTCAGGAGATACTTATTTCAATCTGTAAGATAAGCCAACAAAACCATAGAATTTTCTCTTACAATTAGAGAAGAGCAGTAAGATATATTTGTACGTTTTTGAGTATATTACTGTAATCAAAGACTAACCATATGCTACATCTTTTACTAGTATCATCCTGTATATGTACGTATGAACTTTGAGAAAACTTAGAAGATATCATGTAATTTTTTCAACGTTATTATTTTGTTCTTTTTTTAAATCAATCAAGAAAAACAAGAAACTATATAGGTATACTAGCTGATGTTCTCATTGATTAATATAATGAATTCATTGAATATATGGTTATTGTTCAATTTTTATTTTTATTTTTATTTTTTCATAACAAATAAAGAAATGTGCATAGCCTTATATTCACCGGAGTTTATATTTAGTTTTGGTTTATTAATATCTGACAAATAGAAACCGAGCACAAAATAGAAAATAAGTAAATGATAAACTATCGTCGAAGTTGCTGATGAAGACTGAGCATTTGTGATGATACTAATGGTTTCTATAAAAACAAACAAATATAGTAAATTATATGTATATTCAATATATTATACTTGAGCATAAAAAGAAGGTGCTTCTTGTGTTTTAAGTCGTTTTGAAATAGGTTCATGATTTTCTTGCATAGCCTAACAATTAAATATTCATCATCAAAATAAATTTAGTTCAAATATTTCTTCTTACCAGAAGATGTACATGTGTATGTTGTTCTGGTACAAGAATCATCTTATGAACAGGTGCATGGCAATTTTCTTGTGTGATTTGTATTGATGATTCTTCGATTGGAGGAAGTACAGGTTGAACAGCTGGTTGTTGTTGTTGCTGTTGCTGTTGTTCTTCTTCTTCAGCAATAAACTCTCGTTTGCCATATGGTATTTCCATACCATAGAAAGCACTAGTAAAATAAAATAAAATAAAATAAAAACAAAACAAATGTTTTTCTTTTATCAAATATATAAATATACTCTTGATGAGGTAATGGTGATTGTTTAAAAAAAGGATCAGTAAGAGCTTGTTCAGCTGTAATACGTTTATTAGGATCAAATGTTAAAAAACGTTTCATTAAATCTAATGAAAAACTTGGATGTCCATTAGGAAAAACTTTTTTCATCCATTGTTCTATACTACAATGACCATAACTAAAAAATAAAAAAACAATGAAATACATAAATTGAAGATTTTCTTGAAATAATTACTGAATAGCTCGAAAACCTTCTTTACTCAATCGTGGATGATCTGGCATTTGTTTAATACCGGGCCAATCATTATCTAAAAATAATATTATAAAATTAAAAATAAATGATGGCTTATAAATAACAAGATAATAAAAACATTCTATATCTAAGGTTTCACTCATAAGAAAACCTTCAATGAATAATATTGATTAAAGTACATTACTAATCAAAAGTATCCTCATAGACGCATTCAAGGACTACATAATGATAGATTCTTTTAGTAATAAGTTTCTCTTCTCTTCTATATTTATAGAATTCAGAGCAAAAAGCATTGTCATAGACAATAACTTCTCTTTAACTGAAGCGAACGAATCCAACCGGTTACTATGATCTATATTTCTAAGATGACACATATATTCTAAAAACCTCAACATATTGTCTCGCAGATCCTAGAAGGCTTTTTTGAAAACTATGATATGAAAATTCCATTTGAATAAATGCAAAATTGTAAACCAAATGAGCACTCGTCGACTTTTCACTACATGTTAATACTTTTTTTGTTCTTTTATCTAGAATATATATTATTCAAAATTCATAGCTACCTGATGGATAACCAAGTACTTGAAAAATTTTTTCAAGTGCATCACGATTAAATGGTGATGATGCTTTTATATCATCTTGTTTACAATGAAATAATGGTTCAAGTGTTAATAATTCATATAAAATACATCCAATAGCCCAAAGATCTATTTCAATAATAAATAAATAAAATCATTATTATTAAAAATCATTATTTACCTATTGCTTTTGTATGATGATGACTACCAAGAAGAAGTTCAGGTGATCGATACCACAGTGTAACAACAACTGGATCAATTTTACTTAATGGTACAAGTGGTGCATTAAATAATCTTGCAAAACCCATATCAGCTATTTTGACTCGACCACGTTCAGCACCATCACCCATTAATAAAATATTCGCTGGTTTCTATAAATTATACAAAAAATTAGAAAGAAGAAAAAAAACATAAAGAAATTGTTGTGTGTGTTTATTTCTTTTTTGTGTCTGTATACTTACTAAATCTCGATGCAATACCCAATTTGAATGTAAATAATGAATACCAGCAAGAATTTGATAAAGAATTGATTTGATCATACCCGGTGCACATGGAACAGTTTTTTTTGAAGCTTTTGCAGCTCGATGATATTTAATTATATGCTAAATCATAAATTTTCTTTTAGAGAAAAGAATTTTGAAAAAAAAAAAAAAAGTGAAAACGTTCTTCTATTTCTATTTGAAAGTATTTGAGATATTTACTTTTTTTTTTCAAAACATAATCTACCATTGATTTTTACTAGAAATTACAATCATTGTTTTGATTGTTTCGTTCGTAGCGAAGGACGAAAAATATAAATCTAGGTATCCTACATATTACTTAGTGTTTGTAAAAGGTATGTTTGGTGTATTGCAGCTAAGAGAGCATGTTGACTTTTAGTCATTTGTAAACTCAATATCCCGGGAAAAAAAAAAATATTTCAAAATTTCGAGTTTATGACAATTTTTATTTCACTTATAAAGATCTATCTATTCTTAAAGTTTGAAAAATATTCTAATGAATCATTTTTTTCAAAAATACTGCCAAGAAGAAAACAGACATACATTAAAAAATTTCTATTTTCTTCTTATGAAAGAATCCAATATTTAAAATATATTCAAATCTTCAATAAGAATCGACAACATATGATCAGTGACTTCATAGAATGAGAAAATAAACATTTTTTAGGTTTCAAAATTCATTAAACCATAAAAATATAGAAAACAAACAAGTGTATAGTACTAATAACAAAAGTATTGCAAATCATATTATTGATATAATATATATATATAGAATTTATGACTACAATATGTTGATCTCATTAAAAATTTACTGCTGAAGTATGTGAAACATTATCAAATAGAAAATTAAAATAAAGCATATTCCGTTCATAATTTTGATATTAAAAATATGATTCACAATACTTTTGTCATTAATCGATAGATCTATATTCGAACTCGATAAACTTTCTAATCATTGATTCTTTAAGAAATTATTCTATTTTATATTTAAACATACCCAAAGATCATGTTCAGCAAAATCAAATAATAATGAAACACGACGATCTTCATGTGATAAAAATACACGTTGTAAATTAATCAAATTAATATGATTAAGTTCTCGAAGTAACTAGAATAAACAAAATTTTAATTAAAAAAAAAAAAAAAAAACAAAGTTAAAATTCAATTTACAGCGATTTCTCGTATGGCACTATTCGACATGGATTGTCCAGTTGCTAGAAAACAAAAAAAAATTCATTCACAAATATTTTATTCCTTTTTGTTTTTCGTTGATTACCATCGATTTGTTTCAATGCATAATCATTTGTATCACTTCTATTGATATAAATAACAATAAAAAAAACTATATAAAATATCTATCGAAAATCTAACCTATCCTTTCTTTTTGCTTTAAAAACTTTTCCATATGTTCCACGACCAATCATTCGACCTTGAAATTCAAAAAGATCTTCAACGGATCGTCGATATTGATCTTGTTGTGCTCGAAATTCAAAATCCATTTAATTGTATTTACATTAATTCCTCATTATAATCAAATTTTTGTTTGTCTAAAATCAAAATTATTTCTTTTTATAATTAATTTTGCAAAAAAGAAGAAAAAGAAAAGAAATCATTCATTCAATATATGATTTAAATTTCGAATTGACAAAAAACCAAAAGAAAAAATAAATTCAAAAATCATATATATTTTAAAATAAGAATGAATATTGTATGATTTCTATATTAATAGTACGTAGTCTGACGGCAAAAAGTAATGGGGAAACACCAATCAATGTCGAATGCACTATGTGTGGCGACACCTAGGATGAAACCCATTTTTGGAAGCTCTTATTAATAGCATATGAAGTACGTCACTAATAAAGATTATTTATGAAGTCAAACTCTTCTGACCCAGTATAATCATGGAACTAAACCAAAATAAAAGCACTGATTTACTGACATCTTTCGCGTCGATTCATTCTCACACAAAATTGATAATACTATAATTGAATTCTGCATGTAGTGTAGCGCCATCATCTAGGTGAAACTCACTTTTTCTGAAAACAAAATATGCAGGTAAATATACCTGTTGTTTCTATACGTTTTTATCAAATTTGTTTTTTCTGACCCTTCAGTTTGGACTAAGTGCATTAGTGGATATCGATTTCTACATTGATTGGATGACTCATGTATATATGTCCACAGACTATAACCAACATACATCAATAAAACAATCGAGCAAATATAATCCAATGAAAAAAATATCAAGAAATTTTCGTCATTGGTTAATATTTCCAACAATAAAAATAAAGAGAAATAGTTTTTCTTAGTCATTTATCTTTGGAAATTTATTAGAAAAATTATTACTCAATAAAATAATACAATTTTATTTTCTTATTATAGATTTAATAGAATGGGTGGACGAAATATTAGTACGACGAAAAGTGGAAAATTTATGAATCCAACTGATCAAGCTCGTAAATTTGTTTTTTTTTTTTTTTTTTTTAAAAAAAAAAAAAAAAAAAAACAGATATCTCAATTTTTTGTTTTCAGGAAAAGAAGCTCGAAAAAAAGAATTAAAAAAAAATAAAAAACAACGTTTATTAGTTCGACAAAATGTTCTTAAAGGAAAAAATCCTAAAAGTCTTATTTCGGAAATGGAACATCTTGATCGTATGGAATATGATCCAGTTAATCCAGCACCATATAATATTAAAGTTTTACAAGAAAAACGTAAAAAAGTTAAAGAAACATGGGATCGAGTTTATCGACTTTATGTAAATTTAAAAAATAACATATTTAATAAAATTTATCTTTTTTTTTTTGATCTTTAGTCAAAAGATCAACCAGAATCAATAACACAAATGGATTCATTATTAGCTGAATATGAAAGAGGACGTGCTCAACTTATTACTTGGTTTGGTATGATTTTCTATTAGTATTTTATTTGTCTTAAAAACGTTTTCTAAATAGAATCAGTCAAAGAAACACAACGTGTAACTGTAGATGAAATTCCAATGCCAGAATTACCTAGTGGAACTGTAACAAATGAAATAAATACTATACCAACAAGTTATCATGATCCACCACGAAGTATTCTAAAACAAAAAGAGTAAAGAAATTTTTTCAAAAATTAGTATTTTATACTATTTGAAGTTTTTTTTGTAAGTTCAATTGAACAAACACAACGTATTGTTATAACAAAAAAACCACCAGGTCCTCCACCTGGTCGACCACCAATATTGAGTGATAATGAAGATATTAGTGATGATGAAGAAGGTAATTATTATTCAAAATTTTAAAATTCAACATATTTATTTTAATTTTAGAAACACCATCAACATCAAAACCTCCTCAACAAAATGGTAATTTATTATAAAAGAAAATCTTTTTTTGTTTTTTTTTTCGTTGGAAAAATTAATTCATTTATTTAACAGAACGACGACGTATTCGTTTTGCTGATCCATCATCATCATCATCATCATCATCATCTGTTCCAACGACAGCAAGTGTTAGTCGATGGAGTGATAATATTCCTACTGAAGAAGCAGAATTTGGTACACCAGTTGCTGCTGCTACTACTGAACCACCACAATATAATACAGTTAGTTCATATTTTATTTTTTCTATAACAAAAAACTATATTTTTGTTTTCCTGTAGGAACGACCACTCATTATGCCACCACCATTTCCACCACCTCCTCGTGGTTTGTTTACAAATAGAAAAAAAAAAAAAACTTTTCTGATATTTAAAATTGAATATTTTTATTCTTTAGGTATGAGATTACCTCCACCACCACCTCCAGCTGCATTTTTTGCTGCAAATCCAAGTAAGAAAAACTATATATATATATATACATAAAAATTTTTATTTTATTTTGATTATCAATGTTTTTTTTTTCAGATGTTCGAATGCCTCCTAATGTTCGACCATCATTTTCTCCGAATGTACCATCATCAAAATTAGCTCATCAACAACCACCTAATGTATTCAGTGCACCACCAAGTCTTATTTCAAAACCACCACAAACATCAATACCATCGAATTCAGCTCCTATACCAACTAAACCTAGTATGACATTTGAAGCTAAACCACAAATAAGGTATCTTAATTTGAATACTCATCATGTATTTTTTTTTTCATATTAATATATATATCCATTTAATAGAGCACGTCAAGATGTTACAAAATTTGTACCAACTGTACTTAAAGTTAAACGTAGTGGTACAACAAGTAGTATTGGTATTAAAAGTACAGATAAAATGAGTGGAATGCAATCAACATCTCGTTTTGAAGATCCACTTTCAATGAAAGGACGAATGGGAAATACAACTGGTATGACAAATCCACATTTAATGATGACGGGACCATCAACTGATGATGCATATGATACATTTATGAAAGAGATTAATCAATTGATTTAATATAACATTGCTGCTGCTACTTCTTTTCTTGTCTCTTTTTTCCTTTTCATTGTTCATTCGTTCATTTATATTTGTATATAAATAAATATGTTCACTTCGTTGAAGATTTTGCTGTAAGGACAGCATAGATGGTGAATATATTTCCAAAAATTAGAGTACTATCTATTGAATATGTAATAAGAATCTCTTTAATTAATAGAATTCAACAGTTCATCTTCTGCTTTCATGCGGTGGTCATTAAATTCATTTTTTTTCTACCTTTTTCATTTAAATTTGCATCTATAGAAAAAAAGTTCTGAACATTAGTTTGATTTGTTCCTCTAAATTCTATTTTCAATTTTCAAAAAAAAATGCTCTTTTTTGAAGATGAAAATTTGATGTTCATATTTACGGGATATAAAGATTTGATCCGATCGTGTCCTACATCTATACTATCTACTTTAGAGGGAAGAAGTTTACTATCATTAGTAAAAGAAAAAAGAATGGATTTTGTTTATGAACTAGAATTTTGAACAGAATTCAATGAAGCATCTTGAAAAGAGTTCTTTGCATAGAGAGAAAAGCAAAATACGCGTTTTTTACAATTATTTTGATTTACCTATCATGATATAAAAATATTTTAAAATGTTTGAACGTGCTGTGTCGTCATAAAAAAAGAAAGATGAAATCAATCAGAATTAGTGGTGTAAGCTGCTCTCATAACGAAAGATACTAAATTTTTCAATGGGAATAATCAATTAAATAGCATCCAGTATTGATTTCCTTCCGATATCATTCAGAAACTAGAAAGAAAATTAACATTATATAACACGACATAATATTGTTACTTCCCAAATTGATAACTCTTACGTACACCAAAAACAAGATTGTGATCAACAATGAGGTGAGGGTGAGAGGATATTCAAGAATTGAAAAACAAAGATCTTTTTAAAAAGTAAAATTTTGATAAAGAAAATCGTTCAGTTCGAATCCGAGATGAAGAAAGTCTGGCTTGCATTCAAATCGGATTCAACGAATTGAAATTTAAAACTGAGTGATTGTCTATCACGATTTTATTCTGTTATTACAATTCGATTGTAGAGCGCATCTGTCCAATCTAGAAAATGTGAAGGAATTCTTTACATCAATGCTTAGAATGAGTTATTTAAATTTTTTCTTCTAGATTTTTCTGTTCATGATTTAGCAACATATTCTAAATTCTTACCGTAAATAGTACTGATCTCAGTACAGAAAACTTGAACTCATAAAATTTTTAGAAAAACTGAAGCCCAGCCATTTTCCTATTGTTCATAAGGCTTCCTTTGTAATGATCGTGGTGCTGAGCTCGACATATAGACGAAAATAGGTGAAAAAATTGACATTTTATTTACGACTATGTATTCTTTTCGTTTCATACAAAAAAGGCCTTCAAAATATTGAATGGTCATACCAACATATATTGACATGGACAAGGTCATCATCATGTGAACGGACTCATACTTGCGATCTGATTTGATGAAATTTGCAAAAAAAAATAGCGACCGGGCAATGTATAAGTTGATCTGAGATAGCCGATCGATCAAGAAGACGCTTCTTTGGCTTAGTTGTTGTTGATTAGTGATAACGTGCATATCATTCTACGGCACACTTCAATACATACCGATTACCTCGTGTACTATCAAAGGTCTACAAGCATGATGTTTCTCTTGATCGGTCTCTGTCAATTGTTCATTATATCAATTGATATTACACATTCGATACCTCTTTCGATACCGTCTGACGTTGAAACACAAATTTCAATGAGCAACTGGAAATGACTTAAACAATAGTCAATGCGCATTTCCAAGTATACCGGGACGTTTTACAAACGGTATTCTGCATCCCGATCTTGAATGGTCAAGGCTTCATAATTGTGAGCGTGCTATTTTCTTTTCTAGTTCTATGAATTCTATGTGTATTAAATTTTATAGACACGATACTTCTGGGTGCCCCGTCAACGCCAGAATATGACTAACTTATCTATCAAGGCGAAAATTCTCTCTTTGTTCTTGTCGGTAAACCAGGTGTAATATGGCAGCCTCTGACTAGTCAATGTGTACATATCAAAAGAATAAGCACCAAAATTGATGGTACCGATCCGAATGATTCAAGTGAGACATTTTTGTTTTTTGTTTTCGTTTCAAATTTTGTAGCAAGTTCGATAGTGATTACAGAACTCGATAGAATTATTGCTACCTGACGATAAAGTATGACAGCATGTATCAAAATATGAATGCACCGATTTCTAATCCAGTTAACTCTAAATATTTCTTGTGAAAATCGGTAGTCACGTTACGATCTTAGGGATACAAAAATATGCACATCATTATACAACCATATTGTTTTTTTCTTTTTTACAGTATTGTTATTCAGGAAGCCAAATAGTTTTAAAAAAAAAAGACAAAAACCAAGATTATTTTTCGCACACTAGAAAAAATAATTTTCTTATTATTATTTTTTCTTCTAGCCGTTTGCGTGAAGCATAAAACATTGATCACGAGTTATGAATGTGAAATAGACAATCCTAATGTGGCTCGCTTCAAATATGATAAGGATAAACCATAACGATTGTTTTTATTAGAAGATGACATCAAGACAGGAAAAAGAGAAGAATGGTGCATTCGAAATTCGTACAAAAGTTCAATTCAAGTGATATCCAAATGTGACTTAGATCCTGATTTGAAGTCTGAACAACCGAAGGCATTTTTCCACGAAGCTTGTTGAAAACTGTTGATGAAGTTTGTTATTAACAGTGTGTATAGTGTAGTTCTTTTTTGTTTCGAATTATTACACCACTTAGAGCATATCAATAGTAGTGGTAGTGATACTTTAGCTGCTTATAAAATGGTTAAAGAAACTTTTTTTCTTCATAATCTAATAGTAAAAATGACATTTATTCTTCTGCACTATTATATCATTCTTTAAGTAATATCATAATAATCATATATTTAATAAGACCTTTTTGTTACTGATGTGTGATGGTTACATAAGTTCTTCTTGATTTTCTCTTCGTTCTTCTCCTCTCTTGTCTTTATTCTTTCTTTTTTGTTTTTTTTTAATATCTCAACGTCTATACATATACACATATGACGACGCATATCTTATTTGTTTTCTTTGTATCTGTAGTTCATTAGTGGGTTCTCGAGAAATTCAAAGAAATAAAATTAGACTAAACCATGAAACTGTTCATCTGTTTTGAATGACTAAAAATATTTTTTATGCATACATTAAAGTGCATACATCACTTAATATTCAAACAAGAAATTATTTATGATCAATTCTATTCTGCTTGTGGTGATGAAGCTTCTTTTCTTAAGACAGCTGAAAGATGGTCTAAATGATTTCATGAAGGTCAATCAGAGATAAACAACGAATTAGAATGTTTTATGCTCCATATCAAACGCCATCTATATATACGGAGGTTTCAACTTAAAAAGTAAAGAAAGCCAAGTCTATCATTGAAAAGAATACGATGGATAAATTCTAAACAAAATGGAGTATTCAGTCTAATGAAAAATATACTGTTTAGTACAGAATCCTATGCAATTAACGAATATGTGATGGCTTTTGCCTTTTTCTCTTTCATCTTGATTTTAACTGCGCTTTTCGGAAAAAAGATGAAATTCCATAATGAACACTATTCCTAATTTTCTATTCGATGCAATTATCCTTGATAAGAAACGAACAGCGTTTATATGTCACGTTTATAGGCATACAACTTTTTTTTCATATTAAAATTCTTAACACTCACGTCAGCTCCGTGAAAGAAAAGTTCCACGTTTTGAAATTCTGTAACTATCGATGTGTTTTTAACCATTTAGTTCTGTATTTTTGCAGAAAATTCGATGTCATCTTTGAGGAAATATAGATGTTCAAACATAACAAACTAATTGAATTTTATTTTTTTAAAATTCGAAGTCTTAAAAGAATATTCAATTATAGGTTTATTCTTCGATAACTTCGACTTTTTTGGGTCATCACTCTTGAATCATATTTTAATTGATATAATTTATAAGATAATTCGCTTAAAAGAATGGTATGTTCAACTATGATCTTTAGTTCCTAAGCGAGTTCGCCCCCATAAACCTTTCGAGCTGAATTGTGATCATTTTGCAGAATTTTATGTCGAAATTCTACCGATAGATAGATCTAATAATGAAATGAGTGTCCCAAAAGTTTCACATCGAAATCCTGTTTTTTTTCTTTTCAGTATATACCTAAAGTTGGTTCGAATAGGGAGTAAAACGATCCTAACTTGACTCCAAAAGAAGAAAACATCTCCCTTTCATTATGAAGTACTTTCTAGTGACAGATTCAATAACCAAATATCTTCCATACAGCTAATCCTAGCTATATCTCTGGACAAAAGGTCGATCTGACGCAGATTTCCTTCGCTTAATTTCTCGAACTTCTCATGCACACTCATTAACCATAAGAGCACGGGTATGTCACAATATAGTCAGCATGCTATTTGGTCAATGATCCGAGACAAACAGCTGTTCTTATTTGTTCCAAAAGATCATGAGAACAAACCATTTTAGTCTTTTTCTTGTGTTATCGTGACCTTCTTGTAGGCTCAATATGAGTTCGAACTGCAGATGCCAATCGAAGCGATTCTCTCATTAGTAAATACCAAAGTTTTTCATTAATTTCGAAAATCCGCCCTATAGTATTCT
Source organism: Rotaria sp. Silwood1 (assembly GCA_905250075.1). Classification (NCBI taxonomy): domain Eukaryota; kingdom Metazoa; phylum Rotifera; class Eurotatoria; order Philodinida; family Philodinidae; genus Rotaria; species Rotaria sp. Silwood1. The sequence goes on from CAJNOP010000308.1 coordinate 148,946, forward strand.
GAGATTTTCTAAGAAATGTCTTCTTAACTATTAGTAATTAACAAGATTTGCTAGAAATAACCTTCTTATACGTTTAGTAATTTCTAAAATCTCAACATACTACTTCACTAAAACGATAATACTTTACATTAATTGAAGTAGATCTCTTTTATTCACTCAATTTAGATTAGAATTATATTTTGAAGATGTTCACCAATACGTTACGTCTTGTCAAGTCATAGAAAAAAATGACATACCATGATCAATATTAGAAACCTTAAGAAGATTTATGTAGCAATTTTTGACTATTTAAAAGTGCCTAGAAAATGTTTTGATCACGAAAACTTGATTGAGGTGTCTCATAGCTTTGTTTGATCGAGACCATATTCATATGAGTGGCTTTAGTAAATCGTGTAAAAGCCTAACAGAATTTATGCCATTGAAAATTTCATCTGTGAACTGTTTCAAGACGAAATTCGATGTTCGTGGTAACCTAAGAGAAACCACAGCTTTCTGCTAAAAATTTAGTAAAATTTCGATATCTCACGAACAATGACTTTGACAATCGAGCCTCTTTTAGGCTTTTACACTAATTGCCATGGCTTTTCAGTTGAATAAAATCTTGAGCAAAAAGTGATAGAAGGGATATGAACATTCTCTCTCATCACTGAATTTTTTTACACACGAAATGTTTCAAAAATTAACCATGCAAGTGTTTTTCCTCCCTTCCCTGTTCAAAATGTCAAACAATGAATAAATAATTTAATCACATATAATTATATCGCGATCGTCTTTTAAAATCGAAGGCTATTGTTTTATCATTTTCTCTCACTTTCTCTCTCTCGCTCGCTCGATATTCGTATAATATCCATTTTTTTTTTTGAGAATAACTCCAATCTGTGTTTTACTTCAAGCAACACATATATAGACACACACAAAAAACACAAAACAAAAGAAAAAAAAAATTTTTTATTTTATTTCGAAGATGGCGAATGATTATTTCGTTGTATTTGTTCAATTACATTCCATAATTTAAGTGCTTTACCAATTTTAAGTGTTGACATATGAAAAACTTGTTCACGTGTTAATTCATATAATTTATTTCCATTAATATGATATTGATTTAATAGAATTGATGCATATTCATATCCTTGTTTATGAAAAAATTCAATTAAATCATCTATTGTCCAATTATGAACATCAGGTATATCACCACGTAAACCAAGTAATTGTTCAATTGTTACTGGTGGTAAATGATTATTTGTAACTAATGGTTTTCGTACGATATGTTCAATAGAATCTGATGTATTTATTAAACGTGTTTTTTTATTATTTTTATTTGTTGTTGAATATGTTTGACTTCGATTTCGTTTTTTATTCGATAGAATATTATTTTCTTTTGTCATTTGACATTTTTCTGGTATAGATTCTAGAGAAAAAAGAAAATTTTTTTGTTATTATTAAAATTATAGATAAATCTTCTTGTTTGTTTGTTTTTTTTTTCTTTTATTTACCAGTTTTAAATACAGCAAATTCTGGTGATGGTGTTTCACGTTTATGATGAATTGTATCATTTGAATTTGTTATTGACCATGATGGATCAATAAGTTCACTTGTTAGAGAATCATGAGAATCTATGGATATTGGTGTTGTAGTTGATGATTTTGAATTACAACATAAATTTAAATTTTCAATTAATTTTGCATATCTTTCATTTTTAATTCGTATTGTAAAACCACCTTTATGAAATACTTTTGTTATAAGTCCATATTTAAGTAATTCATCAAGTATCAATAGTGTTTCATTACGTTGTTCAGTTAAATTTTTTGTTGTCGATCGTTTTGATACATATTTAAGTATACGTTCAAGATCTGGACGACATTTACGTCGTTTTATTTCATCAATAGCTTGAAATACAGGATGAAAACGTACATCTGTTAAAATATTTAATAAATCACATGATGCTACTGTATGATTATTAATATCACTCGGATTTATTGTTGAATAGGAAGAAGATGAAGTCGATGAACATGATGAAGAATCATTAATATCGGAAATAGAAGGAGGAGGTGTTGGTAAATTTCTTTTACGAATAAATGATGGTGATAATGATGTTCGATGATTTATTTTTGTCATTGGAGACAAGATCATCTGAAAACAAAACAAAAAAAGAAAAACAAAGAAAAAAAATTTTTCGACTACAATCTATGTTAGAAGAGAGAACATAGACGCATGCGTCTGTTGTTGTTTTTTTTTTCTTGTGTCGCCGACGTCTCTTGCTAAAAGAGAGAGACACAATCATTACAGTTCTCTTCTCTCTCTGTATGCAATGCAATGATGGATGATCACATTGCGTTATGTGTACGCCGAAGAGAAAGAGGGAGCGGGAGAACACACTCTTTTTCTTTTTTTTTAAGGATAGAACGCTTCGTGCACACTTGCACTTAACTTACTCGAGAAAGAAGAGAGAAAAGAGAATAATTATACGACGACGAATGTTCAATCGAGGTCACAAAGAGAGAAAAAGTCTTCTCACATCTTTTTTTTTTTTCGAATATACAATATCTCATTGTTTCAACGAAAAAGTGAGAGAAAGAGACAGTACGCGAGAGAAAACATATTGATGTACACAGAAAGAACAAAAAGAAAAAACAACAATAGCAACAATAAAGAATACGCGAACTCTTCTCGTTTGAAAATAAACAAAGATGGAAAGAAAGAGCATAAGACTAAACTAGCGCCATCCATACTAAATCTTTGACTATATTTCTCTATGCATAGAATATAAGGAATAAGACGAACAATATTCGCGCTTACGCTTGCGCTCAGAGGATAGAGAATGAAAGAGAAAGAAAGAAAGATAAGTTTAATGTCCAGGCAAATCTATTATTATTTTTATTTTTTTTTCTATTAGTTTATTAAACATTATTTCTAATAGAAAAAAAATCATTAAAAAATATATGTAAATCACTCATAATTATTTAATCAAAATATTGTCAATAACAAGGATAACGATGATGAGAAGACTGCTCGATATCGGGTAGTAGTAATAGTCTAGTATAGTGGGTAGGGAGAGAGAGAGAAGTAGCAAAGGCGTGCGAGCGAGCAACTCAGCAATGCTTGTTCTCTGTCTCTCTCTCTCTCTCTCTTCTTTCTTGCAGGAGAAAATAAAAGAGAGGACACACACACACACAAACATACGCACTGAGGCAAACGAGCAAGCAAAAGGGAGGGAGAGAATGGGAGAGACGCGACGAAAAAGCAAAAAGGTTTTTTTCGGTTGTTAATAAATAGGAATCATAAGAAAGCACAACACGATACACGTGTACATTCTTTTTTTTTTGTTCGTCTCGATCTTAACACAGATACGCTAAATAGATTTCAAACGGATGGAAAATACTTTTCTTTGTTGACTATTCATTTCTGTGAATGGATTAATTGAAAAGAGAAACAATGGACATGTTTTTTTAACTTTTTTTTTGATTTTAATATATATATATACACCCTCGATGATGTTCTCTATATTCGTCATGTCAATGCACACATTTGCTCTTTTCTGTTTCAACAACAACCAAAAGAAATATATGATAACGAGGAGTATGCATCTTGCTGATACTACTACTGTCTTGTTGTTGTTGCTGTTGTCAATATTATGGAATATATCGAAATTAATAAAGATAATTTTTCTCAAGTTCTGTCTTTTTTATTTGTGTTCAGTTGTATTTTGAATAAAATGATCAAGTTGAAAGAAAGATCCTCTAGAGATTAACTATAGTTTTCGCAAAGTTAATTATTTGTCATGATGGTCTCTGTTGAGAATGTTCTATGTATAACATCAATCTTTATCAATATCTGCTGTTTGCAATAGAAATGCTTATATATTAATTTCGCTGTAAAAATAAAATACAAAAAATTCAATAAACGAATAACAAAATTGTATGAAATGATTTAGATTGAAACATATGAATGTTATATTCTCATTATTCTCTTAATAAAAAAAAATTGGAAGTAATAACTGATTATATGAGAAGTGACGCGCTCTTGCACACATTGGATATGGTAAAAATGAGAATCGAGTATTGAAGGCAAGAGAACAAGAAATAAGAAGGCAAATCGTGTGCTATGTACTACGGACATTGATAGTTCTCTCTTATCTCAACGTGTAAATGTACCGAAGAAGTCAATGCATGTTTAATGCCTTCATTCAGTTCAGCTATGTTAAGTAGCGAAAGAACAATAAATAGAGGATCATTTTATTTCTGATTTCTTTTTAAATTATTAATCTTTTATTTATGAAGAAAAATTAGCCATTTACAAATAAAATCTTGCAACAATGAAGCAATTTTTTGACTTATTTATTAAGAGATGTCTCCATGTCAATTGCGATCAGTCTGTCTTTTTCTTTGACTTTCTCTCTTGCTGTATTCCAAGTTATAAAAGAAAAAAAAAAAAAAAAAAAGAAGAACGAACAAAAAAGAAAGAAAAAAGAGAAAAGCGAACACATGCAGCAATACGAGTTAGATAATGCACCTTTGATATACTTATTCCTGTATTTCTCATGTTTTGCGTTTATTAGAAATGAATATCTAGTATACTTATATGAAGGATTCTTTTTTTCTTCTTGTCGAAAGTTTTGTCGATTCCTTTTTTTTTTCTTTTTGTTTCTTTTGAAATCGAAATAAACAGATAAACAAATAAGTCTCATCCTATAGCTCGCGTTACGTGACGGCGACTACTCTTTTGTTGTCTTTACGTCAATGTTGTTGCTATTCGAGAGCGCTACTAGCTACAGTGAGCGTATGGAGAGTAAGCAAGGACGAGAACAGCGGTAAAAAGCAGAATATGAGAATGAGACAAGCAAAAGAGAAGAGAACAAGCGAAATCATCGAACCAACCAGAGAGCTGTGCGCATTGTCTTGCTAAGCAATTTGGCTACCATCGTTCTCCTTTTTTTTTTTTCTTAAAGTGATATGCTAGGACTTTGCATGTTCGCATATATTATCAAAACATTCAACACTAGTTTTCTAGTTTCTTTTTTGTTTTCAAAACATGCATGATACACAAAATAAGTCTTTTGGAATCAAGTTTATTTTATTTAACTACAAAAAGAAATTCTTTTTCCTCATGAAAATATAAATATATTTCGTATCAAATGAAATAAAAAATGAAATGATTCTAAGAAAGATTTGCACCATCAGGAATATTATTTCTCTTTTATGGATATTCTTTTTTTTTTGATTACGATCACATTGTGTTTTTAATGAGTGAGAAAAGAAAATAACCAAGCAAGCATTGCCTACAAATGTTACCAAAAAAATATGCAATTTGATCATCTTTATAAAAAAAGAAAACAAATGGAATAGACTTTACTAATACTTAGCTTATATTTTTATTCTATATATTTAGGAATTTAGTTATAATTTATTTCGAAAGAAAAAGAATCGAATGGTTCAAGAAAATAATATTCAATTTTATTGAACAATGCTTTAGTTCATTTTTTCATTCATTCGAGTTTGTACTATAAAATAAAGTGAATAATTTGATATTCTCTGTGATTTAATTGATTATAAAAATAGATAAATAGACAAGAAGAATTTATTTAGAATTATGAATCTGCTTCTCATAAGAACAGCACACTTTTTGATTGTTCAATTGTTAGCAAATTTTCAAAATGTATTAATCATTATCTAAAATACTTGCTAGTATCTATATAAAAACCGAAGAATGAAAGATATTTACGAAAAAGTCATTATAATTGTCATTAATGCAAAATCAAGTACTTATAAAAGAACATATTCAAATGTCAGCTGTCGTTCGATTTGATATTATGGCTACGGGTAATTTCCAGTAAGATTAGAAAATTAAATATTTCGAAAAAGATATGATTCGTTTTCGTTGAAATTGGCTAATGCTCTGTACAAGTACGATTTTTCATAATCGAATTCGAATAGCTATAGTCGGTGTCTGATCAGAGTGTATCGACATCTACCAAATATTTTCACAGTTATAGTACAATTTTCATACTTTTCTTCCGTAAACATCAACAAAAAAGAGATCATTTCGAACCCCCTCCAAAAAAAAAACAAGTGAATCACATAATGTCTTTCTGTTTCTAAAATTCAATCACTTTTGCTAAGTATATGTTTGCTTGTTACTAATGACGTTACGATGGGACACAACGTTAGTGCTAAACATCATAATTGCGGATATATACATGAATTCTTTTTTCCATCATGGTAATATATGTTCACCTTTTTTTTTTGATAATTCATTTTCATCTTAATGCATTCAATTACTTTGTCATTTGTATTATTAGTTATTCAATCAAGTTTGAACCAACTTTCACTCCTATGATTTTTATTTAAAAATCATTTTGAAAAAGTATAAATATTTTGAAACGTAAAAGCCTTATTCATTGTTGAGTCGGATCCGGCTATGATTTCATACGCGAATGTAAACTTGCATATTTTTCATGTCCGGCACACGACCAGATTGTAGGACACTAGTTTAGATTAATGGAACTTCCTTTGAAGGTTATAACTGCTTTACTGACTTTTTCATTGATTTCAAATACTCTAGAAATTAATCTATTATATAAACTTCATGTCATCTTCATCTATGACGAGAAAGGGTGAAGTATGTAGTAAACTGAGACTATAGACAGAGGATTGTCAAGCATTATCTTGTGATCGTGTAAAATGCATTTTCATGGTTTTTGAAGGAGTTCATGATCCACATAAATGAAACTGTACTTTATATTTATCAATATAAATCAAAAACAAATATTTATTTCTTCTGTTTAGAGTATTAATATTTCAATACAGACAATTTCTGTATTGAAACATTATTACAATGAAATTTTAAACATCAACGTAAGTTAGTTATCAATGCTAACATTTATGTTCTTATGCGATACACGTTGAAATAATATTTTAAATTAATTGAATCGATCGATATGCGTACTGGTTAGAATGAAAATGCTGTATATAATACATTTAAATCTATCTTAGTAGTGTAGCTAAAAACAATTTAGGCAGAAGAACTCAGCCTTCTCCTAAGCGATCGAAATCAGGCCAGTTAAACTCTTCTACAAGCTCTTTCACTAGACAAAGCCGTGACTCACACTATCTAAATCCCGATTGTGACCCTAATTCATTTATCTATACTGTTCTTGCGAATCATTGGATTATAATCAAGACAATGATAAAATAACTTGTAATACAAATATGTGTAATAAAATTTATTCGTTTATTAACATTAAACAGAGTAGTTCAACAGAAAATTTAATAATTAAACTTGATCGAACAAAAGCTGTAAATGTATTTTCATTATTATAAAACAAAAAGCGAAAAAAAGATTTCTCTCTTAGAGTAAGACTTTAAACTATCTAAATAATTGCATTCTTGAACTATTCACAAGATAGGTCAATAATGCTATTGTGCTATAGGCATGAAACAATACTATCTTCGGTTTGTTTGCAAAGAAAACTTTTATAACTTTCTGTTTAAATTTATGAGTGAAAAATACATCAAAAGATACGCTCTGATTAGAGCTACAATATATCAAAAATTCATAACGAACATTGTATCTGTATTGTTCTTTGAATTAATCTCCTTTTTATAAAAAGTAGCATTCAAGTTATAATGCAAATAGTCTATTTTGTGAAGAAAAAATTCTCTATCATTTGAGATGTTCTGTACCTCAAACTATTAAACGATAGAGAAGAAAATTTCAAAATACAATCAGGAGTGAAAACGTCCCTTTTTTAAGTATGATTCAAAAATTTGAAATAATGAAGTCCTTGCCATTTGTTTTATAAGTAAACCAGAATAAGCTGATATTTGTAGTATCATAACACCTTTTTACAGGCTGACAAATGACACAATCAAATTCAAAATATAAAAATTTTCCGTCACCGACATGATTGATCTTCTGGTGAACTCTATCTTAAATCATTTGTTCAGCAAATAATTAGTGTTACTGATTATGTTAGTAAGTACTTCAGTATAGATCTCAAACAAACGATTACAACAACTTACTACATGACATTGGAGTTTTATTCAAATGCAAGAGGCGGTACCAAGCTACAAATGTCCGTTATTTAGAAAAACCTGTATCTCATGAAAAAAACAAATAATCGTTTTTGTGATTTATCATGAATCACTTTTTCCTAGCAATATTAACATTTTACTGGAATCAGGCTTCTTGTTCTCGCTGCAAATAGTAAAATTTAGGCTTCGATCAATTAGTTGATGGAAATTTGAAAGAGTTCATAAACTAGCTATTCTTAATTTCATTACTATGAATACTCTAGCAACACCCTTTGAGAGCGCTACTTATAATTCAACAGAAAGTTCTCAGGAAGATTGGAAAAAAACAGTATCAATTCAGTGTCGATACTTTCATATGACGTTTAAACGAACATTTTTTCAGTTTTTGTTCTCGAGATCATCAAGCTCTATTGATAGGAATAAATTGCCGTATCAAGATTGTTTATCATCATGTAAAGTACAAAGATTTGTTAAACGTAATTTTCCTTGTGGTATTGTTTAGTTATTTTGATAAATATGGTTAAGGTAGTGATGATTATCAGTCAATCTGAAGTTTCTTTTAAGAAAACGACTTAATTATGAAATTGTTTTCTTCATGAATCAAACAATTTCGACGAGACAATATGGGTCGATCTTTTCAATCAAGTGATTTCGAATATGATATGTGTAATATATTTTATAAACTATTTTCAGTAATAACGAATTTTATCCAAACAAAACCAAATAAATATTTAGTAATGGAAAATATCCTAGATTCCTTTGAATTTCTCTACTATTTATCGTGGATAGCTCGAAGATACTAGAGAGAAAACAACAATGTAAGTAACATGACAGATAGATTGAGTATTCGGTTAATATCTGTTATTCATGTCGAACAAATATTTAATTGTTATATATTTAAATTTGAAAACGATAAAACAAACAATTATATAAGTTGTTTTGGAATTCTACTCATCTGTTTTCTCAAGAATAATTCAAACAAGATTTTTGGTTGAAATTAACCATATCAAAATTAAAATAGATATATGAAAAAATATAAAAACAACAAATAAAGTTTCTTCTTACTTTGTCTAATAAAGTAAGTACAATGAATTAAGTATTGATTTCTTTAATAAGCATTTCATTTTCTTCGATGAGTATTTAGAATATTTTGGATGAACTCAATTATCAATTTCTTTTTTTCAATTTATCGCAAATGTTGACTAAATATGATAGATTATTTCGATTGGATGTATTATAGATGAAATATCACAAAAAATATATTTTATAAATGAAAAAGTGAAACTTGATTAGCTTGTCTATTTAGTTTCTGTTCATCGTTCGGTTCTGCAGTATTTAGTGTTCTTTCTTTTTTTTATTACGAAAAAAAAATTTTTCTGATTGTTAATCGTCCGTTTTCTTGCAATTATACATAATCAATTAAAACACTTTTTTTTCAATGAAATATATGGAAACAGTTACAGTCATTGATGATTCACTACTGATATTCAGAGAAGTCAGTGATATAGTATCAAAGTATTTCTAAACATTTCTTTTTCTCCGTTTAACAATCATTATATATCATTACTTTAGACCAAGTAGTTTGAAAATAAAGATTATTTCTATTGAAAAGTCTATCATTACAATTAGTTCATTATATATACATATATACGTAAGTCAAATAACATGATGCCTAAAATTATTTAAACATTCAATATATAATTGATCAGTTTTTGTTGATAACTAGAAAAAGAACAATTTCTCTAAGTTCTTCTTTGCAAAACAAATAATATTAATCTGAAACAATTTTATACATACAATAAAATGAATTTTGAAAATGATTTCATCAAACGAAGACAATTTTATCGTTTGATATTCTGAATAAAATCTACGAGTAGATGCTAATCATTTTGCATTATCAATAACAATTTCATATAAACATGTATTTTGCAAATCATATAAATATATATTCTTTAATCACAAATAAAACTTCACCTGCATCGTTCATGCATTTTGATTTACTGGAATATAAAGGATGTTCTAGAAGTTTTGAAACAATTTTAAAATTCATCGTTCTCACATTTAACATAAGCAAACACTTGGAAACTTTGGCAGGTTAGTGTATCTATTTAGTAGTCAATAATTACAAAGTTTCAGATCTATAGTTTTTCCAATCGATGAGATCGGTTGATGTTGATGTGCTTATGCAAGAGCTTCTAGATGTTTATTGACTTTTCTTCAGTATTTGTATAAATAGTCATTTATTGTTTATCCTTTTATTGATATGTAAATTATAAAATTATCTGACAAATTGAGGCTATATGTTATGTGTAGTTCTAAGCAATAGACTAATTCAATCAGTCTGTGTTGTACCGCGGCATAAAAAACCCAACATGAAAAGAGTTAGATTGAATGCAGCAAAGAACAAGTTCCTGATTAGCTGAATTGGAGGAATGGCTATTTTGTTAAAAAGAATCCGATGCGTGTGATAGATTCTTATTTTTTTTTCAAGCAATTTAGTATATTAATCTCCTATCAGGCTTTTGTCGTTGTATCAACTCCTAAATCCTTCCAACGTTTAACAAAAGTAATTTTTTCTCTTTTGTGTTTCAATCAAGGATACAATGGTGCTACAACACCATGTAAATGCAAAGCTTTAGTCGTATTAACATCTACTAGTAGTAAGTTATCATCTACGCATCTATCTAATATACTGAATGCCATTTCAGCCTACCTTTCTAGTCCGATAATGGTTTTGAAGAAGCGATTCTCAAGAGATCCATATATGACGATGGTTAAGTCTTCAGCAAAAAGATGATATACTAGGTTCATAAAAAAGGAAGGAAAAAAAATGAATATATAGCCAAAACCGTGTAGCTCTCATGACTTAACCTTGAGAAGCAGAAACAAATACATTAGTCGGATATGAAACTGCTTCTCTAACGTGAATTAACGTTGTTCTCCCTTTCAACCAAGAAGAAGTTCATTGTAGAAGCGGTAATAATTAGAAAATCTATTTTAACAAGTAGTTACGTTAGAGTAAGAGTGTCACATCTTATCAAACGCTCATATCAAGTCAGTGAGTATTACTAGAGCTGATTTATTGTTGCCTGTGGTTCTTAGCCTTAGATCTTCTACTAAAAACAACATATGTATGAAATCTTCTTTCTGAGGTAAAGCTGGACTATATGTGTATACAAATCCCTTTATCATCATACCATTTAAGCATACACGTACATATTATTCTGTTCTAACATTTTTCAAAATTAGATAGAATAGGAATCGATCTAAATTTATTTACTTCTAGGTATAATCCATCTTTTGATAGACAAAATACTACAGCATGTTTACTGTTCTGAAGAATACTATCTTTTTTCGTAGTATGGTTATATGATAGAGTAATAATTTGCAAGTATTCAGTTAGAAAGTGATATAATAAAAAGAATGAACAACTCTCGATAATCTACGGATTTTTTTGTTGCATGTTTACAGGTTTTTTTTCAACTTCTTATAATCAGATATCTTCAATTAGAATATTCAATAGTTGAAAGTTAGTTTCATATCTACTAGAATCAAACAATAGGCTTTCAAAATGTTTTCTATAAAAATATGCAAGAGTATCGTCATTGGTGAAATACTACTGTGCATTGATTTCCTAGAAAAAAAATTTCATCGATCACTTATCAGATATCAAATTACAACATTTCATGTATTAATCATTGTTCATCATATGAAATATTCGATTCAGTTACAATGAATATGTTATCAATAATAATTTAAATTTCTCTTATTCAACTGATTAATTACCAAGGATTATTGAAACATGATAAGAGAACAAAAACACACACAAAAAAAGCAACAACAAATCCTTCATATTCAATCCTATAAAGCTTCAATATGTTTTAAAAAGAACATAAAACGTATCATGTTACTAACAAACTAAATTATTCGAAAGAAATAACAAAAAAACACGACAATGATTAACAAAAAAAAAAAAAAGAGTACAATATACATGACATTTTAAGTGATTATATATGGTTGTCTAGTTGAATATATAGAAACTATTGGTATTATTATTGTTCGTAACCTTTACTTAATCAATGTTGAAGCTTAACAAAGTAAACTATACTTATAAAAAACGGTGATTATATATATATATATATATTTAGCTATATAGTCCTATAAAGAATGACATTAAAAACATATTTCTATTCTTAATTATCTTGTCTAATACTACAAGCAATATATTTCATTGCTTGAACATTCATATATTATTACTTTTCGTTATTTGTCAATCAAATATCAAAAAAAACAAAAAAAAAAAAAGAGTTCATAAACACTTATCAAAACAAAAAAAAAAAAAAAAAAAAGAAAACGACAATATTAAAAAAAATAAAAATTTAATACAATCAAATAATCATTCATTTTCAAACATACGTAGGTTTCATATTTGATATATAATGTTACAATTTATAAAATATGTATCACACATTGAAACAAATACACAAATATTGACATATCTTTTTGTAAAGTATTAAAGTAAACTGCTATAATATGGAATCATATTAAAAAAAAAAAAAACAAAATCCTGAGAAAAATGGCTTTAATATTCAAATGCTTGTTGTTGTGTGATATCATTTTTTGATAAATAATCAGCATGAGGACGATCCATTTCACATCGTTGTGTTATAGAAATATTTGACTCAATTATAGATGAAGAAGTTCGTTCATGATTAGATGGACATATTTCATTTTCATGAATAATAGTTTGAAATTCTCTTGGAATTTCCCATTCAATATTATTTAAATGATTAACATTAGCAAATTTCATTCTATAATTTGTTGAGAATGGTAAATTTGATGAAAAAATTTGTTCATTTGAAATTTTTTTTTCAATTGAATTTTCTAATGATTCATCAGAATTTGATGATATAGAACTAGTTTTTCTTTGTATATATGAATTTGAAAGAAAATCATTTGGTGGTGTTAAACTTGTAGTACTTTTAAGAATAGATTTTGGTACAATATTTGAATATTTAATACCATAAAATTCAGTTGATGTATCAATTCGATGTACTTGTGGATGTATTATTTCTGAACGTCGAACAGATTGAAATCGATAATTTTCTAATTGATTATTATGTTCATCAACATTATCATTGACATAATCATTATGATATTGTTGAAAATTTGTAATAATTGGACGAGGAAGTGGAGCATGTCTATAAGTATAATTATCTATTGAATAAGAATTAATTTCATAATCAGTTGATGATAATTGTGCTGTATTTATTATAGGTAATTGTAAATCAAAACAATTTTGAGATGTTGATGATGATGATGATGATGATGTTAATGATGATGATACTTGTGGAATTTTTTTATCTTCATCATAAGGATAAAAAGCAGCATTTTGTATACCTTTATTATATGATATAATAGGATTTTGACCTCGAATAGTACCAACAAGTGCTAATTCATCAGCATGTGGTGGACGAAGAATAATTGATGGAAATTTTGTTTGTCTATTATTATTAATATCTTGTAAATATTCATATTCTTCACGCTAAAATATAATTAATTAAATATTTATATAAAAAAATATATATATATATATATTTTATTTTTTACTTTAACATAAAATTTTTTTGGTCTAATACGATTATAATAACATCGAAATAAACAAATAAGAATTAAAAGTTCAAATATTAAAATGGAACATATTGCCCATAATGATAAACTTGTTTCTAATTCGTTCATCGTCTATTGACGAAATGATAAATAAATAATCCCTATAATAAATAGTGAATTTATATATATATATTGTTTTTTTTAATAAGAACAAAAACAGACACGAATTGTCTTATTGAAATAATGAAAAGAAGCAAGAGATTATCAATGATGTAATTTATTTTTTAATAATTAAAATTTCATATTTGATTGATCGAATTTCTTCTATATATTTATCATAAATATGACTAATCCTACTTGTATAGACGCATTGTATTCTATTTTTTTTTGTCTATGACCATTTCGATCAAATTTCAATAGTATAGAAAAGAGGCGTATACAAATTATTTGAATACCTTTTCGGAATATATTCAAAAGAATGAACACGACCAAAGAGAGTCAATCTTTATTTTAGAATCGTTCTAGCACGAAGAAAAAAAAAAAACGAAAGACATTATTTTAAATGTTTTTCTTTTTGATATACAACATAAATGCATTGCCCCCTTTGTTCTATTTATACTGTTCATATCGAATGGATGACTGCAATCATTTTTTTTTTCGTCCTCTCAGTTTTTAGTTACATTGTTTTTTTTTTGACTGCACTTAGTGCATATGTGATATTGTTGTTTGATTACTTACTGAGAGCTATTATTTTTATATATATCTTCTTTTGTGGATAAAATACAAGACAAACGAAGAAATCGTAGAAGTATTAAAAGGAGACAAAGAAAAAGAAGAAAAAAAAACCGACTGTTTTTACTTGTGCTCTTTGTTCTTCTGTACTTTTAATCTATGTTCTAACTGGCATTAAATCATCTTTTTCTTTGCTCACCTAAGTAGTACTATTAAGTATATAGGAAATAAACTTCAATAGGAACTGTCGAAAAAGAAAAAAAAAAAAAAAGAAAGAAGGACAAATTTTTTGTTTGCTCTTTATATTCAAAATTATAACAACGATATTTCGTGTTCATTTCGTTGTATACTTTTCAAATACTCACATGAACTGAATGTATTATCAAACGATCCATTGAAAATGATAAGAAATCAATTGAAATAAGATAAATTTGTATATCATACTAAAGTAAACTGACATTGTTCTATGTTGTTGATTGATAGATACAGATTCTTTGCTTAGAACCACTGTGAAGTGTTAACACATATCTAGCAAGAGTACATCAACTACAAATATGAATAAAAGAGAGGCACATCGATAGACGAATAAAAGAGCTGAGTGAAAGGGGAGAGAGAAAAAAAAATGTACAAGACTGTAAGCGCTGCGATTTATTCGTTGTTCTTTTCGAATACATGCATATGCACCCATATATATATATATAGCTCAATACTAAAGTTCAGATTTTAGAACGGTGAATGAGACAGCCAACTGAACAGCTCTAGAAAAGAGCGTCAACATCGATTGAATGAATCATTTTTTTTCAATTATCAGCAAGAGTATAGGAAGAGATGTTAAGAGACAATCACAAAAAAAATTGAGTTTAAGATTGTGACGAAAAATCCAATTTTTCTACAATGAATTTGTCAAAATAACATGTTCTTTATTCGTACATATATAAGTACTCTTAAATTAAAGACACACTAGGTTGTCATATTTTTAGTCTTAAGTTAAATAATGATATTAAGTTGTTACGTTGTATAGAATTGATGCTGGTATGATTTTATCTCGCTCATTTTTATTTGATTCTTAATATTGGAGTAAGTACTATTTAATCGAAAGAAAAAGAAAAACGAAAGAAATTTTCGTTCACATTGAATCTTGAAGGTCATTTATTAGTTCCATTGATTTAATGTATGTGTTCTGAACCAATACTAATTTTATTAGGTGTTACTTCAGATGAATTTCAATTGAATTGTTTATTTTACAAATTCGATTCAACCATTGATGTCTCTTATTGTTACTAAGATTGTCCGTCTGTCTGTCTACTAGTTATGCTCTTGAAAATGAGACATGAAGAAATATATTTCATTCTCCTACTCCACACCTCTCCGCCGTCTCAAAAAATACAAAAAAAAAAAAAGAATTAACGTCTTATCAATCGATCTCACCCTATATATATAGTCCAATACATACCTGTGTTGTAATTTGAGAAAGACATAAAGAATAAAAGCACATATGCACTAAGTCAAACACTTCCTTCTTCATTCAATTGAATAGATTTAACAAAAAAAAAGAGAAAAAATAGCATTAACATTTCAACAAGTTTGATGATCATATATCTCTTGTTTGCATACAAATTGATATTCATTTATATATGAATAAGAATGTCTATGTTTATTTATATGGAAACAACAAAAAAAAAAGAAAAGAAAACTTGAATGAATTTAAGTTTAATAAACGAGCCTAATATGTGTCATAGATAAGAAAATATTGAACGTTGTTGTGCAAGACTTTAAATCATACAATTAATCAATGTTGTACTTGTTTTATGTACATAATAAATCATTGAATTTAATGTTATATAATAATCTTCATCCCGAAAAGTAAAATAGATACATATCAAATATTAAATGCTTCTCTTCTTTACTCTTTTTGTCTAACTACCCTATTGTATTGATCTTTGTAGAGAATTGAAAATAAGTATGATATATTTAGATACTCAGATTAAGCTCTCATATATTGTAAGATTTTGTGGAATCTTATATGTCACTTTTAAAGTCACATTTTCTGATAAAGTTGTACTATATGATTCATATATTAATTTCCATACCTGATTTGCTTTTATTTTTTTTACTTAAGAAAGTCTTTTTTACTCGCATATGGATATTGATTTTTGTAAAAAGTACAAACAAACAAATGAAAACATAAATATATCAATAAAAAAACATGTTAAATTTTGATTTTTTTTTTGCTAACATACCTTCGAAGTATTCTCTAAAAAAATTCGTACTACGATTATTCTCTGTATGCGAAAATCTTCTATTCATAATATAATTCTTTCTCATCTTTAAGGTGCTAAGAGCATAGCTCATGAATTTCTTTGACCACTGAACACGGTTGGTTTTCGATCACTTTAGTTAAAGAAAAAAAGTTCTTGTTTTTTTACAGATACTTGTCATTGTTTGGATTTTCTACTTCTTTTTTATTTTGATAAATATTGTACTGTTAGTTTTGAAAGATTTTACAAAGAAAGATGTAGTAAAAAAAAAACATGTGTTTTTATAGGTGCACTCGGTCTCTTTTGATCTTTTCATGGGAATGGAAGTTGATAAACAGAAACCAAAAAAAAGTAGACATCAAGAGCAGTGTCGAGTGTTTACAAAAGAAAATATGAAACGAGCATATGATGTTTATAGATTCTTCTAGTATTTCATGCATAAATCAAACCTTTATACTTGAAAAAAAAAATTTGAAAAAGAATAGATCTCTACCTTGCAACCATTTGCCCATACTCACCTCCAGTGATCTGAAAGTGAAAAACATTTTTTCTATTCATAAAGGATTTATTTATCATAGTTCATCAGTGATGTTGTATTGATTATTGATATATGAACATTTTTAATAGCATCGTTCAGTATTGTTAATGTAGAGTTCGATAGTGTGCAAGTTTTGATAAAGTTTCACATTGGCACTCATTCGTTTTGTGATATAGAGTTAAACATACTGGAATATCTTATAGTTAAGAAATAACTTGGTCTTAAAAAAAAAGAAATCTTTTTTTAAGTATGAAGTAAGCAACAATGAAAACTATTGTTTCTTAGAAAATCGAATTAAGTTTATCTTAAAAGAACTTTTGAACAAAGTAAAATTTGAGGAAAACTTGATTTGTTATATACCATTCGACTGATTGCAAGCTGTTCTACAAAACCGCATATATGGTATTCTTGCTCAAGAAATGGTCAACCCATCTGACTAGGTTCTTTTAATTATTACTTTTGAAAGTTCTATTTATACTTAACGCTAGTTACTTATCCAAAGACAAATAATAACGAGGGGCTAAGTCTTTAGTCTACTTATGCTACTATCTGATGCAAAAGAATAACTTTGATACATTTATAATAGATATCGGTAAGATGGTTTCAGTTTCTACAGAATCGGAATAGGAACCAAAATGAATGGTACCGCTCATGAATAATTGATAATATAATCTATATTATGCTTTCAGTTAATCAACAGTAGCGCTATTAAACGATTGGTTTTATAAATATAAATCACAACAATGACGTTGATTATTTATTGTAAGCCTTTTTAAAGGTAGTATCTGTCCCATGATGAAAACAAAAGGGAGGACAAAGTTGTTTTTGTTCGAAGTTCTTAATTAATTTATATATTTAAATCGATCCTTCTTACTCTAAAGAAATTTATATTTTAGATTGCTGTATTGAAAAAAACAAAAGTGTTTGATTGAAGTAATTCAGACATGTCACTTACTCCTTTAATAATGGTATTATTTATAAGCGGTCCATTAGTTTTATGTAAAAAACAAGATGCAGTGTGTGTTGAACCTATAGACGGTGTTGCAGCTTATCCATGTGAAAGTCGTCCTAGCAGAGAACCACTTAGTTTACAATATAGCAAAGCTCAAAGTTAGTTTATTATTTTTTTATGTTAATTTTTTAATTATTACATTCATATTTATTCAGTTAGTAAACCAGCACCAACATTTGAAGGTTTAGCTGTGATCAATGGCGAATTTAAAGAGATTAGTTTAAATGATTTTAAAGATAAATATCTTGTACTTCTTTTCTATCCATTAGATTTGTAAGCATAATTCATTCGTCGAAACTTTTTCTAATATGTTTTGTTTTTCTTTTTTGCTTATTCAAGTACATTTGTGTGTCCAACAGAAATTATTGCTTTCTCCGATCGCATTCAAGAATTTAGAAATATAAACACTGAAGGTATATTTGTTTATTTTTTAATTCAAAAATTTCTATGTGAGCTTTTTAGTTGTTGCCATTTCTGTTGATTCACAATTCACTCATTTAGGTATAATGTATTATTTATTGTTTTGAAATTTAAAAAAGAAAATAATTGTTTTTTGTTTTGCTTAGCATGGATCAATACACCTCGTGAACAAGGTGGTTTAGGAAAAATTCAAATTCCACTTTTATCTGATTTAACACATCAAATTTCGAAAGATTATGGTGTTTATTTACAAGATGTAGGTCATGCATTAAGGTAAGAATAGAAAGAAAAGGACAAAGTTTTGTTTTAAATTTCATTATGTATATTTAGAGGATTATTTATTATTGATGGACGTGGTATTCTTCGTCAAATAACAATGAATGATCTTCCTGTTGGTCGATCAACTGATGAAACACTTCGACTTCTTCAAGCTTTTCAATATACTGATAAACATGGCGAAGGTAAAATAAAATAATAAATATTTAAAATATTTAATAAATCTTATTTTAGTATGTCCTGCTGGTTGGCGTCCAGGTTCGGATACAATTATTCCAAATCCAGAAGAAAAATTGAAATATTTCAGTAAAAATTATGAATCAAAAAAGAATTAAACAATGCATTATGTGATTCTATATTTTACTTGTGATAGACATTAGTTATTAAGAATTTCATTCATCAACAATCTATTGTAGTGATTCTAATTTTATCTTTACTTTTTTCTCTTTTTAGAACTTAAAAGATTTTTTTAGTTGTTATAGATATAGCAATAAAAACAACAATGTTTTACTTATATGTTTTTCTATTTAATGGATTTTTTTTCTTAGGGCAATTAGAATTTATACGAAAACATGTTTTTCTATCGCATGGTGATCGAATAAACAAGTTAAAATATATAATTGAAACAAAAAAAGATTGATTTTATTTGGTAGGAAATTCATGCTATAGATCGTTGCATTTATTTTCACAATTTCATCATATGAAACAATGATATTAGAAAAAAGAATTTGTTTTTCTTTCGTCTAAATGAACATCGATGTTGAACTATACCTTCTAGGATGTTTTTATTACATGCATAGATACCATGAATTTTGTGTTTATTAAAAAAGAAATGGAATTATAAAAGAGAAAATCTACCCAAACCTTTTGATGATTCTATTGATTCGCTTTGATATTTATTTAAATAATGAAATCGAAGAAAAGTTTCTAAACTGCTGATTCTCGAAGAATAGGATTGGCATTAGGATTATTTCCATGTTCAGTAACAAACGGACTTAATTTATTGAAACGTTGTGATATCATTGTTTCATCTTGATTTGGAATTTGATCTACAAGTAATTGATAGCCAGGTGCTGTATTAATACGAAGTGTTTTTGATGGTTCAACACGAGGTGAAACAACACAACCAACTAAAAAACACCACATATATATGAATTTCTAGATCGATATGTACACTTACAACGTTCGTCGTAAATACGAGTCACATAATGTGGAACGGGTTGTTTCATTCGGAGAGAATGATAACGACGATTTTCAAGTGAATTATACGATAAGATACGATGGTCTACGTCTTTGGGAACACGAGTAGATATACTTCCTTCATATCGATAAAGTGGATCATTATTGACACGATATGAATCGAGGGATGGTGTCGACAAAATCAAATCACCTTAACAAAAAATAAATAAATAAGAGTCATTAATCTGTTGCTCAATTTCTATTTCATTTTTATTTTATCAGTAATAGTTTTAAAAGAAAAAAGCAATTATAGTTTTTTGCCACTATTAAGTCTACAAAAGTTAATTAACAAAAATAAATGAAACTTATTGTTTTTTATTACCAGCTGTATTGAAGTGAAGACCCGTGTATGGCTTTACATTGCTTGAATTTATACTTTTTGAATAGAGGACTGATCTAATAGAATCTAGATTGGACATTCTACAAGGACAGGCCGCTTTTCTTTTGTGTATAAATAAGTATTTTTGTGATTGTGCACAAGCGTGTGTATGTCTTGTTGATGAAATGAGATGCGGCCACTTATTATTGAGGTGGATGTGTGTCGATAAGATTTATTTCAATTCTTCGAATTGAGAATAGGGCATGAGCAAAAGAAAAGAAAGAAAAGGCAATTTGGCAGTGACTGTTGCAAAATTGATCAACACCTGTATGTGATTGTGTGCGTGTTCGTTGGTTGCTCAGCATCGCATTACATATTCTTGAGGGAAAGAATGAAAACATAAAATGTTTTCATGTTCGCTCGTTTCATACCTATAACTTTTCATACAACTAATTCCATCGGCCACCAAATAGTTCTTATGGATTTTCAACATCTTCTTTCAGATAAGCCAGACCCTAACACGAAAACATTTCTTTGAAAAGTCATTTTATACAAATTTATATAGAACGAATTTCTTAATATAAAACAAACAAACGCAAATATATTCCAGTGTTATTTTCATTCAATTTCCGTTGATAGTATAGTTTAAAAACAGTTGCATTACTTGGACTGACTTATCATTTAATTGTATCGTAAAATTATAATCAAGAGAGATTGAGCTATTGAAGAAACAAATGTCGTCAAAAAAGGTATTAATAGAGACACGAAAAAATGCGTGAAATTTAGTGGTAAACTGGTAATCCCATATATCATAGAGGTACATTATTGCATTTTTATTAGTTATACATACCATCCATTTGAAACAACAATGTCTTTGCTCCTCTGTCACTTATACATCTTATGCCTTCCTCCTTAACAAAACATCACTTGAATTTTATTAAGAAAGCCCTCGAAAAGAAACACTTCACTTCTATCTTGGCAAACAGAATATGAATATAGAAACGTATTCAAATTGAAAGGTTTCGCTTCAATCATATCTGGATGAAGTCTCTGTTTTTTTAAATATTTTTGGAAATATACTTACCAGCGTCCGCTTCTATACTTTCATACATGAACGTCATTGATCGAAATTAACGACCGATAACGAAAACATAACCACAAGTGATGTATTGAAAAAGATACTATAGAATACTCGAATAACCAAATATAAAACAACAAAAACATTAATGTTACTCGCCCATGAACATGTAAAAAAGAATTTAGTATTATATAGAACTCCTTTCGCTGTTACAAAAGCTATCTATAATGTATTAATTAAATATTATACTGAGGTTGATGACAGAACATATTACTCTGTTGATTATTTCACAAAGAAATATGTCAACATGAATAATGAGTTTCGGATTGCAAACTTTAGTAAAATCACTCAGTCTTGGATGAAGAGTCATTTGACACAGTTTTGTGATTAATTGTTTTTAAACAATAATATTTTAAATAATTTTTCAAAACTAATTCATGTTATACACATACAGTTATTATTGTTGAATTCAGTCATTTTCTGCTTTAAACAATGACCTGAAAATTGGAACCTCGCCGAACAACCGATGATAGCATTAATAATGTAAGTGATCACTGCATGGCTGCATAGATTTTTTTTTAAAAAAGAGTCAATAAATTTAGATACAAAGGAAATTTGTTAGTAACAACTCCACCCTTCCAAGAAAACAGTGTTTCAAAACATCACCGATATTATAAAACAATAAAAAATAACGAACCATAGTATGGAGTACAAGAAAAGTGAAAATTATGGTTAACCTTAATGCAAAAATAAGCCATTTTAGGGCTGTTTAATATACCTTTATGAAATGTCAGAATGATCATTCAAAAATGGTAAGTTAGGAATGTACTTTTAACCCTGTAGCGGGTTATCGTCATTGAATAGAAATGAAGTGCTTTTAAAAATAGTTTAGCAAGTCGTCAGCATGTCAGTAATTCGGTGTTTGATTTAAATTGCAAGATGCTATTTGGATTGAAGAGATGGATGAATATGATGTTGAACTTTAAAAAACTCGAAAATCTGATCGAAGGAAAATAATTCACGAACACACAGTTCTATCGCTGTTAGTAGTTCTTACCTTTGGTACTTGACAACAAATACAAGTAGTATCTTCACTTTTTGTACCATAAACAAAAAAAATATTTGGTTCACTTTATGCTCATATATTGTATGTTTTTGTGTAACGTTATTATCAGAGTATTTAAGTTTTTTCAAGTGTTTCCACGTGTTTTTATCTTAATAGCATTTGTCATCTTCTAAACTTTCTGTTATCAATAACTTAAGTAGTAGTAGAACTTTATCTATAAGTGAATCACTTTATTTCATTACTTAGACGGCCTTTTCTATCTTTGTGATTGTCCAAAGAAGTCGATCATGCGTTTTCGATCATGTGTTATAATATCATCAATATAAATATCAAATTTATTCGATAATCAAGTTGAAATTCCTTCAAAGAAAGATATACAAAAACTAACTTTAACAATATTATATACTTCATGACGAACTCTATACCAACACAGTTTCAATATATTCATCTTTGATGTTTAGAATTAGATACGTTTTAAGATGGATCATAATGATTACATGATGATACTTTGTTTGTTTCTTATCAATAAACATTCAAATAGACACTTACTTTTCATAATTACGATATTTGTTGGGTAGCTTTTTTTTCAACAATTGCATGGATCAAAAATCCCATATAGATAAATAATTTCTGAATTTTGACCAGATGATCATCCGTACAAAGTCAGTATGTGTGTATAGAGATGACTACTTGATACCTTTATTGATTAAACAGTAACAGATTAAGAATATTTTGTTTTTGACTCTCGATAAAAGAGGTGGCAAATGATTGAATACAACAAGTTCTTTACGACAAGCAAAATCTTAGGACAACTATGTGTGTTTGTAAATGACCGTTTTATATGCCCATGTCACAAAAAGCGGACCAGTTTTAGCGATAAACCGTGATTTGCCATTAAAAAAAAACCGTTAAGTAGGGAGCCGGTAAAATCGCGGTTAACTGCCGGTTGTTGCCCGGTTTCCATCACATGGGTGATTTTTCTTGCCATTCAATAGGCACAGTATTACGACGGTAGTTCATTGTATTGTAAATGGTCGGATACCTGACAATTATACTGTTTTGGTCATCGTTATCAGCTGTGTATGGCATGATAAAAGGTGATCGTAATGTTGCGCTTACCATACGTCAGTTTACGATTGAAAGCTGTGTTCAATGACAGCATACAGTACCTTTTTCAATCGTATCACTAACTGTAATCATCGTCTATATGACGAATTACCTTACAGGTAGTACGATAGTACACGATTGTAGTGGATATTCATATTAGAGAGCATGCTATTGAAACAGACGATCGAGATTTGACTGAAATTATTAAGCACATCAGCCGTAGTCTGAGTTTTGCATACCAGCTTTGTTATCTTATTATATGAGAAAAATGGTCTAAAAAACAATTCAGACTATATGTTATTGTTAACATTGAGATTTGACATTAGTTTTATCTTTTATTTTTCTTTTTTACAAAGAATAGTTTCATCGTTGAAAGTTAGTTAAGAGCAAATGAAAAATTCAAACAATAGATGATTCTGATTTTTGGAAGAAAATTTTTAGTTAAACAATAGTATTTTCTTATAACAAATATGAATTTTCTCATGATTGACGTTTCAGTCGAGTAGAAGAAAAATCCAAATATTAAAAACATGGAAAACTATTCATCCTAGCAGACTTTGTACAGCTGTCTACTTCACGAATAGTCATACTCTATTTTCTTCACACTGTATTGCTTCTTTCTAAATTAGTTAAAAACTTTTATGAATATAGACGGACCGAAAACTACTTGGTATGTTTATTAGCTCTAAATAAAAGGCTTTCATTTCCTTCTTATCGAACATCTTGTATTTGTCACATATATTATTTTTTAAATAAACATCTTATGATAAGCTGTATATACATTGTTGAGATGAGATAGACTTAATGCTGTGTTAGTAAATATAACACACTTGTTTTGTCATTATCTATAAGTGAATAGTATGTATATCCTTTGTTTCTTTTCCTTCTTTTTTTTTAAATTTCATCCTGAAGAGAGAAGTCCTTGAACTTTTCGATGAGTGAATGTCTAAAAATGTCGTACAGACTAAACAACGAAAGAAAAAAACGAACAAAATATGTTTTATTCTCGTTTATCACACGACGAACTTTAGATTTAGATCTCCCACACGTGCCCAAAGTGAGATGCGAAGGACAATGAATCAGAAGAGATAAAAAAAAAGAAGTAAGGATTAGGAAAGACAAATTACATAGTGACTATGCAATAAAACAATGAACAAAAGAAAACAGATCATTCATTGACTATTTATTTCTTGAATGATGAAGACAATTACAACAAAACAAAATTCATCCTATAAATGGGCATCTAGAATTATTGGCTTTGTTTGGGCATTTCTTACAGCTTGTTTTGCTATTCTCAATATATTTATATTTGTACAACCACAATGGATTGGTGATACTTTATCAAGTCCACGAGCAGGTCATTTTGGTCTATATTCATATTGTGTAAGTACAATATCTGATTATGAATTTGATTGTCAAGGAACATGGACAAATTTTGGAACAATACTTAATGCACCTTTTGCTGTTGCTACATTTTTCGTTGGCTTTTCTGTTCTACTCATTCTCATATGTCTTGCATTATTTATAGTTTTCTTATTTTTACGTGCTCGTCTTGTCTATTTTATTTGTGCACTAATACAAATGATTTGTGCTATTTGTTTATTGATTGCCGTGATTGTTTATCCAGCTGGTTTTGATAATGATACAATTCGATCAGTATGTGGACAAAATGTCAATGAATTTTATATAGATACTTGTCAAATTCGATGGGCATATATATTAGCTATCATTGCATTTTTTAATATATTAATACTTGCAATTCTTGCATTTCTTCTTGGTATGAAACAACCAAATATTGAAACAAAGCGAAAAGTAATCAATCAAAAACATGTTGTATCCAAATATGGTGAACTCAATGATGCATTTGAAGATCGAACATACTCTGAGCAAACAATACAACGACGTTGACTCTATTTTATTTTATAAACTTTCTTTTTTTTTTCAGATAATTAGACATGTACTTTTTTATTTCATAGTTATTAAATATGCTTAAAATGAAAAAATGAACATTTTTTGAATATTTTTGATCTACAGATTATAATATGAGTATATATTAACAAATATAATTATCTATTCAATTTTAAATATAAAACTCACTTTTGTATGATTCATATATATGAATTGATTTGTTTTTTAATAATGAAATATTAGTAACTATTTCATAGTAGTTTAAAAAAAAATATTAATCAGAACAATATTAGATAGAGAATAAAACTGTCAAACTAACTTATAATCATGAATCAGAGCTGTCAAACTGGTCTAGGTATACATGGAATCGCAAATTTCTTATTTGTGCTCGGCCTAGATTGTAATCATATTAGAATAAATTATTCGAAAACTCAAGGTCTGCAGACACCCTGAAAAGGTCAACATTATTCAAACTCAATCGAAGCTTAGAGTGCTTACACGGTTTCCCATATATATCAAAAAATGCTAAGGCAATTACTTCGATACTTGACACTACCTGAACTGGTTAGATAGTTTTCGAACCCGAACATACAGCCGAAATTCAGGTTTATTGCATGCCTAACTTAGAAATACTTTGATAAAGTCACTCGATTCCAGCAGCAAATGTTCGAACTGAACATCAATAAATGTTTGTAGAAATTAAATTGACGGACAGAAGAACTTTTTGAAATTCAAAACAATTGAATAGTCAATTTTTGCGTTCGTATACTATTGCAAAAATCGTGCAAAAACTTCTTATTATCTTATTTTAATGAAAATAAATCAAATGAACAACTGGAACTAAGATAATACAATCAATGCTTAGTTATAAAATTAATTGTATTGAAAAAATGAAAAACATCAATCAGCCTGTTGACAATGTTGTCATGAATGTATTTATCAATATCGAACTATAAAATTCCAAAAGAATATTGAATTTCAATAGTTTTATTTATTTAAATGAATACTTTCTTTCATCGACATGAGCTTATTTATCTCATCGATTAGATAAATTGAGCAAAACAAAAAACGTATAATATCTATCACTAATTAATTGAAGATTATATGCTTATATAGATATGTTATCATGGTTGAAAAATACGATATAATCAATTGTCTTTTCTTCGTCATTATTTATTAGAAAAATGGATCTATTCAATAAATTACGTACAAGTTTTCGACGAAAATCAAATGTATGTTCATTTTTTTTCGTAAAACTCGTTGTTTTTTTGTTATTATTATTAATATTAAAAAAATTTTATTTCAGAAAATTGAATTAACATTATCTCAACAAATTGAAAAATTATTTAATGAATCAAATAGATTAGTAATTAATGATCATCGTTTACAATTACTTCGTCTAGTATATGAATATCGATTACGAGAATTTAATGCATTGAATATTTCATTCAATGATTTAAAACGTATTGAATTTGAACAATCAATATTAAAAAGTCTACTTGCAATTACATCAAATTTACCAGCTAAATCACAATTAACTTTTCAACGATCATCACATTTTTATAGAACAATGCCAATAGCGCGACCTCTATAAACATATCAAACAATAAATAATTGACAAAAATTAATAAACAATTTCTTTTTTCATAATAAGCATTTTCTTAAAAAAGTCGTTGTAATATCTTCACGATTAATGTAATAAATTTTTTTTTCTCTAGCTAATATATTATAGTGCCATGTATTGATTGGTTCTTTGAAGTCCATTACATATTGCTGCCACAAGGAAATGACTACAAAGATTAAATATTGATTGAACGAAAAAGTTTCGGTATTATTTAAGTTCTTGATATATTTAGACTTCAATAACTGATTCAATTTATCTAATTCATTAGGGAATGAATATCTTAATCAATCATTACAAATCACTGTAAATTACTACGCATGGAGTTTTATACGTCATATTCAACCTTAAACGGCCGTATTGTGTGTCGTTATAATACGTCCATTATTATTGAACATATTCTTATCGTAAAGATGTCGTAATATTGCCGTATTCTATCATACATATGGTCATATTACTGTGCTTATATTCAGAGAGAAATACGAGCTGTTTAATATTTTGTATTTTACCAAATACAGATAGCATTCTTCAATCAAAGTGATCAAGAAAACATAAGTTCAAAGTACACTACTTAGAAATGCTGTTTATGTTTCGGTTTTGGGTTATTAAATATTTTTTTTTATAAGTATAATCCATTAAGAGGTTGTTAATAGATATTCATCAATGATTATAACTTCTTAGATTGATCATTTTCACTAGTAAATAATAGAATTATCCATATCATTGTCGATTTCATTCTAAGCGCTAGTCCAGTTTACATATATATTGAATGATACTTAGAAGTCAGTATTCATTAGAAATGATTGTTGTTAATTCATTTTTCTTTTTAAGTATATTTTTTAAGTTTAGAAGATCAATATTGATTAGTTTATGTTGCTTAATAATCATTTCTTCTTTCTATTTTATCTTATCCGACATTAAATTTTTATTTTTGTGTTTTCTATTACTTTATACATACAGCTCACTTAGTATGTGATTATTCAAGTAAAAGACAAAAGTTTATTCTGATATTATTTCTATAATATTAAAATTCTTCTTAATTTGTATTTGTTTTCTTCATTAATTATTGAAAGAGTTGACAAAAAGAATAATATCCATATAACGATAGATTTTTCTCGAGTATGTCTTAATAGATATAATCGAATATCATTTTTTTTTTCTTCTGTTAAAGAATATTAGATCCTTTTAGAGTCTTTGAATTTCTCTTGAAGATTCATGTTGTATCACCGGTAGTAAACAATCGGTATACTGTAAACAGAAAAATAGCGAACTGTTTAAGTATCAAGTTACTACCATTTGTTTTTATCCGGTTCGAATTACATAGAGAATTATTCAGATTTTAAAATCTATGTGTTCTTATAGGATATGACCTTCTTCAATACTTAAGACTATTAAATATACGTTTAAGTATTCTAATCTCTAATGATTGTCAATATAAGTTCCTTTGTAAATTGAATGGTAAAACATGTGAAACATATAAAATAGTTTTTCGCTAGTATTTATATAGACTTGTTTCTGTATTTTATTTGTAGATTGTACATATATTTGAAAATAGAAATAAAGTCATGGCACCCAAACAACGTAAAATAGATTTAAAACAAACTTCATCTAACACTCCGAAGTCAACACCAAGTAGTAATTCAAATATATGGATATTGGCTATAGCTTTTGCTGCACTTGTTTTTTATGTATTATATCAATCGGTTAATATTTATAGCAAAGATCGCATGTATAATGACTTTGAATAATATATATATATATATCCGTATGAAATCTATATGAATTCATCAAAACTTATCGTAAATCTCAATTTTATTATATTGCTTTGATGATATAATTTTCCTCATCTGTCTTGTGTGAATAAAATTAAAGTTTTTTCTTTTTTGTTGCTTTACTTGTTTAATTAATTAATTGTTTTTTTCTTGCATTATTCGTAAAAGCTTCTATAATATAAGATAATATAATTGAAAATTTGATTTGTTTGTTTTCAACAAAGAAAAAATTCCTTAACAATCAAAGATATTATTATTCAAATAAGTTTCATAGATAAGAATTTTTAAAATTAATAAATGATTAATGTTAAATATATTAAATGATTTTATATTTTAATAAGATCTGTATTGAAATACTTTATAGGTTATCTTGATAGAAATATATCTCATTAACATAATGAATTCAAAATAAAAAAAACATCTCTTACAATTGTAAAACAAAATTCAAACATTTGTTTATTTCAGATTGATCAAAATTATAATTTGATTACTTTCCAGCAATGAATTTTAGTTAGCAGCAAAAAAATATTTATTTTTCTATGGAATAAAAATGATAATAATCACAATAGATTAGACAATGAAAATTCAATAAATGATTTATATTAAACATCAATCATCTTCTGTTCTTGCGATCATTCATTCAAGCAATGAATCACAATTTTTTAGATTTTGATCAGGTAGCGTTCTACAAAAAAAAAAATAGTTTTTTCTTGATTCTTACTTTTATACAATTGTTTTTTTCTTCTCATTCTCCTAATAATTTCGGAATTCCTAATTCAGTTTCATTTGCAAAAAAGTATTACTATCAGATAATTTAACTTCTTATATGATTATACTATGTAAAGTGTGATAAGGCTTCAAATTAAAATAAATTTATGATTCGAAGGACTCTAGATTAATTTTTTTGTAAAAATAAGACGAAAAATTTCTGGAACGTCAATATCGATTGTTGTTCCTGCAGGACGTTATGATCAAGTCGTGTGAAAATATCATTCAAATTTCTTAATATGTTTACGATTTGTAAGATAATTAATCAAGATGTCAATTTATTTCGTTTGTTTTTTTAAAAGTATTTGTTCAAATTAGAATACTAACACTCTCAAGTCAAATGTCTGTGCATTGCTCTAAAGTTTGAATAGGAGAAAATTCTAAGATAGTAGCTGATGCTTAACATGTCGAAAGTATGTAAAATTTTTTGTGCTTATATTTTATGATAGTTTCAATACTATTATTTAATTTTTTGTAAATCCAAAATAAAGGAAACGATGCATTCGAGTTATCGATATGAGTACAAATATAAAAAGTTACACCTGTTAGGTACTTTTTTCAATTAGGTTGAATTGCAAATGACAGTGATAAAATTATTTTCTTAACTTACTTTCTTTTTATTGATTTTCTTTTTGCTGGCTTTTATCGATTCTACTCCACTTATATATATTTTCTTCATTCTTCAAGTTGAACTGCTTACGTAATAGCAACCTTGATTTGAAAACGTGAGCGTCTCTATTGGTCTTCGAAACAGAAGAGAACAAAAAAAAAAAATGAAAAAAGTAGATGTAAACTTCAACGAGTGAAAACTATACGTTAAATTGTCTGTGTGTATCGTGCCCATTCTTTTTATTTTTTGATTTATTACTTGACTACTACTGTATAGGTATTTTATCAAAGATAGTGTACGTGTTATTGTTTCAATAATAACAATATTTAATCACGTATTGAAGGGTATCAACAAGAAGAAAAAACATATACGTAATTTTTTTACCCAACTTATTATTTATTAGATTATATACGTTGTTTAATTTTACTAAAAATAGGTGTTTTAAAATATATACATTTACATTATACTTTTTTTTTTAAAATTATTATTAGAAATAATAATTTCAAACCAAGTTAGTTTTTTCCTTTTTGCTTTAAAAGAAACTTATAGATGACATTTTTATTTCTGTTTTTTTTTAACAATATAAAATCATGACTCATCTAAATAAATAATGAAATACGAACTTCTAGAATTGTTTATTCAATGTAAAAAATGAAAAACAATATTTTACTGAAAACAAGAAAGAACAAAGTAAATTATTGAATTTTTCTTCTATGTTTCGATTATTTTATTTTACCAAGAGTTTTTAGTTTCTATTTCAAGAATTAGTTTGATTGTAGTTATCTGTTTAATTAAAATAATATTCATATAAATATTTTATTTGATTTTTTTGGTTTTAGATAGAAATTATATTTTTTTATTGTGTGAATTTATTTTTACTTTATACTATTGAAGAACACGGGTATGTTCGTCAAAAAAGTAAATTTATTTTTTACTAATATTTATATATATATATATATATTATATTTATATGATTAAAGTTTTATTTAATAGCACAGTAAAGAAAATACTAATCCATTTTATGGAATGGTAAAAAATCCAAAAGATAAAAAAAGTTAGATATTACATCTTAAAGAAAATTTTCTTTTTCATTCGTTATTATCTATTAGAAGTCATTGATGACAATAAGTCATCATCTATTTTTGATAGTCCTTGTTCAAGTGTATCATCAATATCACCTGTAAGTTCTCATTCAAATTTAAACAATTATTCTATTTGAACTTTAGGATAAACAAGATGTTGTAATAATTCTTGATGATGATGACGGTGAAAATGATACTACAATTGATGAACAGTCAAGTATTGATACTGACGAAAAGAATGATAGTTTAATTTTCAAAAATTTAATTGGTAAACTTGAACTTAATAGTGAACTAATTGTTATAAAGCCAAATTTACCTATACGAATATGTACAACAGCTGTAGCTTATTCAAATCTTCAAGATACTCATATAATCATGGTAAATCAAATAAAGAGTTATTCATAAAAAAAATAAATAAAAAAGATCTCTATTTCTTTTTTTGTATTGAGGTTCATAATCCTCGTATGTCAACTTCTGAATGTATAACTAAAAGACAAGCGTATATGAAAGAATCTTGTTCATCATTTCTTGTACCTATACGAACACGTATATTTCATCGTTCATTATCACTACTTGGTTTTATATATGAAATACCTTGTCCAATAAAAAATAATAATCGATATCTTGTTTTATTTGACAATTTTACAGCATCATATCATTCACATTCAGAATTTCATCTTTGTTTATGTCAAGATTTTCGAAGACATATTTCAAATATTGATTATAAAGACTTACAATTATATTATCAACATGCTTTTCAAAATTTAAATCTATCTATACGTTCAAATTATACGATAGATGATATAATTCGTGTACGAAAATTTGGTGCTCAATATCATAATGTTCGTATTATTGATATTGATTGTTCATTAATAAAAATTTGTTTTTTTGAACGAAAATCAAAAAAAGAAATATGGATTCATTCAAATTCATCAATTATTGAACAATCTCAACAAATATCACAAATAACAACATTAATGATTCCACCATCACCACAAACTCCAACTGAAGATATCAGTTGTTCATATTCTGATTTAACACGATTACGAAAACGAAAAGATCATAATGATAATACAAATGAAGGTATGTTTCAAATCGATTAAAACTTAATTATCTGTTAGATATATATAAAAAAAAAAAGTAAAACGAATCTTTGAAATATATGTCTTACTAAGCATCAAGTTTTTCGAATAATTCTTTTTCTTTGTCAATAATTGTTAGTGAGTTTCAAGACTATTATAGAATGAATTCAATTTTGTTATTTATAGAATTGAACTACAATGTTGTACAAAAAAAAAATTATAACGAGAAATACTGAACATAGTTTCATTATATTCAAAATTTATTATTCAAGAATCAATGTGATTCGAATCGGATCAAAACTATCGATAGATCGTTCGGTATAATGTTTGCTTTACTGACGGTAGTGCAAACAAAGTCTGTCTTTAGATACACACAAAGTTTGGAGAAAGTTTGTCGGACATCTATGCATTTACTATACAGTTTCATTGTCACAATTGGCTTTGAGGATCGATTGATATATAGTATTTTCAAAAGTGTCGCGCTATTGGTATAAAACTTATACTGAAAAGTCAATTTTGATAAGGATCTAAGAAAAATTCATAGTATCGAGTTCTTTTAAGCCTTTTTTTTTGATTCAGTAAGGCAGATTTATTTCAAAAAGAACTTATCATTGGACGACATTTCTCTATTAGTAAAAATATCGATTTATCTGCTAAGACATATCTCTATTTTGTCTTGTAATTCAAGAAGTGTTGTAATTCTAGAATTAACATTCATGAATATTTTTCAGACTAGATAAGTTACCTTAATTATAAATACATTCCTATGTTTGAAGAAAACGAAATGTTTGAACTTTTTCATTAAAGAAAATGACTTGATTTTACAAAATCATCATAATCGAAAAGAACATATATATAAAATTCATTTTTTTTTAAATAATTTTATATAAATTACCTAGGGCAATCGTTACGAAATACCGTAACATTACCGTAAGGGGTCATTATGTTATGTCGTCTTGTATCTTGATATCACACCTAGTATTACTATCTGTATATGACACTGTATTCTCATTGTAAAAGTGTTGTAATTTTGTCCTATTCTATTATACATAGAGTCGTATTACTAACCTTGTATTTACATAGAAATACGACCATGTTAATATGCCGTATTTCAAGGTAAATATATTGTATTCTTCGATCAGAATATTAATATTAGAAACTCAGACATATTGAATTTATATTTTAGGTAGTAAAAAATTTCGTGATAAATCTAATACTAAACAATTATCAATACAATATCAACAAATGTCTTCATCATCTATATCTAAAGAACAAATATCAACAATATCACGTAATAATATTGTAACAACTTATTATACAAATATACTTTTACCAAAATTTCGAATACTTAATGCTTTACCATCAATAACACATAAATGTAGTCGACAATGTGTTTTAATAGCTGAAGAAAATTTTTCTCCAAAAAAAATTCAAACAAATCCATTTTTACTTCCATTTGAATGTAATTGGTCAATTGTTGATAGTAAACCTCGTGGTTATAAAACACCATGTCGTCGTATACTTTATTCACTTGATGATATTGAACAATATCTTCATTTAACACAATCAAAATTATCAATAAAATTTTTTATTGATGGAGTTTTAACACGTTTTAAACCACCAATTGATGATTATGATAAAAAATTTATTATACTTAATGATCTTTCAAAAGGACAAGAAAATGTTGAAATATCTGTCTATAATGATGTTGATAATGATAAACCAGATAATTTTACATATATAACACAAATTCAACCTATTGATCATCGAATTTCTGCAGCACTTAATGATACAAATTCAACATCATGTTGTGACTGTACTGATAAGTAAGTTAATTAATCTCAATTCTTTCTCTCTATCAGAAATCTATCTTAATTTCGAAACTATTGATCTCTATCAAATCTTTCAGTAGATATGTGTTTAAATCTATACAAAGAAATTTCACTCCAAAATATTCAGCTATTCAAGAATAGTTCTTATATGAGAAGGGACCAAAAATAGGCACTCGCGCTTATTTTAAAATTCTTTACTAAATCGAATATATACAAAGGTTGAATTGACGTGAGAATATAGTCAATACTTACCGTTACAACTTAACAAAACCTAATTTTTAAAAATTATCTATGGAAGATAGTTCATTTTTCATGTCGCAGATTTAAAGAGAAGCTAAAAAAACTTGGATGACTGAAGTTTGAAGACCATTCTTCATATTATGAGTCAGGGGTTTTAATGGACTAAGGTCGGATCAAAAGTTGATAACCCAATGTGTTGCACCTCTTTCAGCTCAGTACCATACATTGAAACTTTTGTTGATATAAAAACAATGAATGATAGTACATTTGAAAATAGAAAACTTCAACTATTCAACCATATGATTATGTCGAACTTTCATTTTTATTCATTTTTTTTTCAAAGTTGTAATGATCGAATGAAATGTGCTTGTTTTCGTAAAACATTAAAACAAGCTCAACTTAATCAAGATCCATTAGTTATTGAAAAAGACAAAAATCGTTATACACTTGCATATATGTTAAAAACAACAGGTTATCAACGAAAACGTTTACTTAATCCAATATCAAGTGGTGTATATGAATGTAATTCAAAATGTTCATGTCATCGTGAACATTGTTCAAATCGTCTTGTACAACAAGGTTTATTTGTACATTTACAATTATTTAAAGATAAATTAAAAGGTTGGGGTTTACGTGCATTACATGATTTACCACGTGGAACATTTATATGTGAATATATTGGAGAATTATTAACATCAGATCAAGGACATGAACGTGCTCAAAGTATAGATGATAAATATCAAACAAGTCTTGATTTAGTTAAACAAGTTCGTTATGAAATTAATAATGAAGATGGAGATGATGGTGATATTGATGATGATGATGATGAACCATATGTTATTGATGGAAGTTTATTTAGTAATTTAGGAAAATATTTTAATCATTCATGTGAACCAAATATGTTTATACAAAATGTATTTATTGAATCCCATGATCTTCATTTTCCCAATCTTGCTTTATTTACTCGAACACATGTTAAAGCTGGTCAAGGTATATATCTATTGAAATTTTTTTCAATTAAAAATAGAATTAAAAGAAAAACATATCATAGTCTAATAAATTATATATCATGAAGTTTTAATATATATGTTTAGAAAGTTAAACTGTTAAACATTGAACGATATATATTTTATATAGAAAGTACTCTCTCAATGTCATATCAATCTAATTATAAATTGATCCACATAATAACAGACGGCGAGTGTTCTATGATGTCTAAAGATGTTTGTTACTGTAGAGCTTTGACGCCAAACTATGACTGATTTCCTGGACTTTCCAATCATGTATAAGTAATTCTCGAAAAATCAAATTATGGAACTTTCACTTCAACTGTTGTCTTTAGATAAGAAGAGTAACTCGTAGAAACATGTCCAAAAAAAACCCGAGTTCATTTGAAAAAGACAATGTCTTGACAAAGGCATATTCTTTTCAATCAGTCTTTTATCCAGGTTTTTTTCTCCGGAGGGACGATTTGAAATTTCGTGAGGGCGAAAATTTTTTTCGGGAGGGGGCAAGTCATATAGTTCATCATGCAATGATCGCGAGTCTCGGAGGAGCGAACCCGATTTTCGGGAGGGCGTCGCGCCCTTCCCCGAGCACTCCTCTGGATAAAACATTGTTTTCAATTGAAACTTTCAGGATATGCTAAGAATCATTTAACGTATCTATAGGCAAAATTTTAGATAGAAACTCGGTTATTTGATTTTTTTTGAAAAGTATTCTAAAATGGCCCAAAAAAAATTCCGTAAATCGATTATAACTCAACCTCAAAGGTTCATAAGGATCAATCATTTTACACAAATGGTACCGACATTAGTTTGTTCTACTTATTCTTTTTTGCTCTGATTATCTTATAGAGAATATGTAATAAAACTTTGTTGAAAATACATAATGTCAAGTATCGCTATGCACAGATGAAATGATATGACAACTTGACAGTCCAGTATCGACATATATTTCAGATCGAACAGTTCGCCAGCTCAGTTCGATTCTATATTTTGCCCTTTTGAACTTTTACCAATTCTACTGAGACCTACTTGTGGTTTCAATATGAGCTCAAACAGCGGCTGTCACTTGGATTAATTACCTCATATTCATATTAATTTCTTAAGGGAACGCGATAGTCTTCTATTCTAAAGAATTATTCAAAAAAATAACGAAAGAATCTTCTATTGCAAAAAAGAGTTTTAATTAAAATATGAAAATAGAATACATTGAACAACTGTAAATAATCTTTCAATAAGAACAATCAATATGAATATACGCATTCTTGCATAGAGATACAAATATTAGACAATATTTTTTCTCGATAGATAATTAGTACATTGTTTGTTTAGCCATTCTTGCTAAGTTTCATAACCTTATCATCAAGATTAAATAATCAAAGAATGATATTTTCTATTATGCGTTGTCTAATCTTGTACAAACTTCATACGTACGATTAATGATAGTCTTTAACAAACGTATATCAAGTGTTAATTAAGAATCATTAATTTGATTTTTGTTTTTTTGTCATCTGAATAATAATAGAACTACACTTACTTTAAATAATTAAAACAACAAAAAAAAAATGAACATTTACTTTTCTATCTTTATAAAACAAAAAACAAAAAATTAATTTCATTGTTCTTTTCAATTAAAAGTATTGAATTACAATTGTTACTTAACAAAGATAACATATCATGTATAATTTCATAGTTTATATAACATTTAAAATTATCAATTGAACAATTCATTTATTAACAATATATTGATTTTTGTCTGTTTTAATTAATTTTTTTGTTTTTGTTTTAGAACTTACATGGCATTATAACTGTGAACTCTTACCCGATCGTGAAGTGAAATGTTTTTGTGGATCAAAAAATTGTCGTGGTCGAATTTTGTAAAACAAAACATAGTCAAGTCAGATTAAATTATATATTTATGTCGTATTTTCTTGACATATTTTGTTTGTATATGTCCATTTTCTCTGTTTTCTTTAATTCCATTCTTTTTTCGGTTTCATTTTTTCTCTTTGGATTGTATGTGTATTTTTGATATAAAAAATTAGTTCTATGATGACTTGTGTTTATATTCTTCTCGGTCAGATTCGTTTGCTAACTAATTGAGAAGAACAAGCCAAAAAAAAAATGAATGACTTTTATTATTGTCTATATGTTTTATGACCTTCGATGTTGAGTGTGTACAGTTGATAAGCTATTAATGTTGGAGAAAGGGCAGTCAATGGAATAATTCCATACATAGTTGCTTGTGTGTGAGTATTAAAGAATAAGAGAGAAAGTAATTGGTCTTGATTCTTTATGGCAGCGCGATATTTGTTTGTTCTTCTATTCTAACGATTACGCAAGTTATACAACTACATAAAACGTTGATTACACCCACACACACGCATATATATAATATATATATATTATATATATTTATTAGATTTCCTAGTGCTTTGTTAAATTTCACTTGTATGTAACTTGTATATGTTCTCAAGAGATTAACTACGTAGGAAATAATGGAGTAGAAAAATATATATTTTTGTTTTCTTTTACTTATATAGAGATAAGAAGGTGCTGACAATACGTTAAGTGTAGATGAGGCGATAGGAAATCTTCTAATTGGTCAGTTTTCTTTAGAGAGATAAGCTCTCTCAATAAAAACTACAAGACAAAAATCATTTATAGCTTGATAATAACCTGATAGCACATGAAGTTTTACAATTCTTATTGTATGTTCCCTAGTCTTATTCTTTCTTTAGTGTATTCGTAATAAAAAAATAGAAGAAAAGGTCGATGAGCTTTTGAATCTTTCTTTCTCTTCTCTACACTTAATTATTTCCATCCCAAATATTGACTTGAGTTGAATAAGACATTTGCTCGACTAGATTATTTTGTTATCTAATCATATTCATAGTTATAATTGAATTCATTCTGTTTTTTTTTTTTTGTAAAAGATTTCTTTCATTCTATAAATCAAACAAATGAATCTTTTTTTCTTTTTTATTTAAAACTGGCAACTTCATCTGTTCAAAAACAACAGCAAAATGCTACGAAATTGAATACTAAAAATACTGTTCTTTCATCACTAGCAATGCCAATAAACACATCTTTATCATCATCACAATCAACAGATGAATCAATATTTTCAACAATACATTTATCAAATATTTCAAAAACTAAAAAAAATTTATTATCACGTATGATATCATTAAAAAATTCATCAAATAATAAAACAACCATAGGTCGTTCATATAATTTACGTTCATTTGAAATTACACATGATCATTATTCAATTGTTATACATTTTCTTGATGATAGTGAACGAACATTTTTTATTGATGTAAGTTAAATAGATGTATTTTGTTTTTTTTTTGTTTCATTTTAATAAAAATAAATGTGGAAACCTCGGATTTAAATCCGAGAGTTATGTGTACTTCAAAAAGTAAATGAGACAGATGAGTTATTCTAGAATGTGGGGACATAAAAACTATCCTGGCAAACCTTTTCTATAAACACTTGATTTTTATTGGTTACTGATCAACCAATGGGATTTCGAGGCGAATGGAGCACAGATTCGAGTTCTCCAGCCCAGAAAACCTCCAACTATCATCTCTGTGATCGTAAGATAGAGCTCGAATTGTGGATCAATTAGAGCATGGACAAGAACAGAACCGAATTTCGTTTAATTATCTTTGTGATAGGTGAGTCAGCCTTCTTATGTCTTTATGTTCTATAAACCATTTTGTAGCTCTTGAAATTCTCTATCGAATGGTATATAATAGTTGGGGTTTTAGTTGACTATGATAGGAAAAGTCTTTTACGAAAGCGGCGATGGGTCGATTTTCCCATAGGAAGCCATAGGAACAAATGGGTATTTTTGCAATAACTCAGGAACGGCTCGGCCGATCCTTCTCATCTTCGAACTCGACCGAGATATTGTTAAGACTAAACTATGTAGAAAATTTCATCGCGATCGGACTCTCCTTTCAAAAGTTATCGTGTAAACGGACGGACGGACGGACGGACGGACGGCCGGACGGCCGGACACACTGACCGATTCTAGAAGTGTACTCACTTTTTGAGTACACAAAAACAGAAAGCACAATATAAATTGTTACATATTTTTTATTTACTAGCGTCGTTGTAAAGGAATTGATTTATTAAATCAAGTTTTTGATTATTTGGATTTATCAAATGAAAGAAAATATTTTGGTTTACTTATTGAAGATTTAACACAAGATTTTTCATATCGTTGGTTAGATTCAACAAAAATACTTAAAAAACAATTAAAAACTAATTTATTATCATATCATCTTTATTTTAAAATACGATTTTTTCTTACTAATCCATCAACACAAATTGATGATGAATTTACTAAATATTTATATGTATTACAATTAAAAAAAGAATTATTAAATGGAAAAATCTTATGTTCAAGATCAACAGCTGCAATTTTAGCTAGTTATATTATACAAAGTAAATAGAATACCATGAAATCTTTATTTTCTATCATACACAGACGATTATTACATACATATATATATATATATACATAGGTGAACTTGGTGATTATAATATAAATGAACATCAACAAGGATATTTAAATGATTTTCATTTTGTACCATTTCAAAATTCAGATTTTGAAAAAGAAGTACAACAATATCATAAACAACATAAGTAAGAAAAAAAAATAAAAAATTGATTATTCAATGTAATGAAATTTTTCAAAGTGTTGTTGATGAGCGTCTTATCATGTAAATGTTGTGTTAAAATTCTAAAGACTTATTAAAAACATGTTGATCAAGTTTTGTTCTATATCTGCTCTTGAAGCAAATTCTAATCATCAGAATTTGTCCCCAGGTCACAAAAACCGGTAAGGAGCCGGTAAAGCGAGAAAAACCGTCGGTTTACCGTGGTAAACCGGAAAAAAGTAGCGGTTCATCACGATTTTTCTATGTCACGGAGCCGGTAACCGGACCGGTAAAACCGCGGTTAACCGCCGGTTTTTGCCCGATTTTCATCACATGGATCGTATCCGTGTAACAGTGTCGAAGTCTTTTCTATTGAAAATTACATCTTTTATTTCTTTTCAAAAATCATATTCATTCGTCAGATTTTGACTGCTCCTATATTCGAATTATTTTTTTCTAGTTTGTTTCTCAGATGGTACATTTATTGTTAACTGCAGTATATTGTCAAGGCATCCATATTCCTCTGATAGATTTATTCTGTCAAAAGTTGATATCTGTTCAGATAGAGAATAGCTAGATAACATATAAAAATCCCTGATGCATATGAATGATAGATTTTTTTTAATTATCTTCTTTTATTAGAGGTCAATCGGCAGCTGATGCTGAAAATAATTATCTTCGTGTTGCTAGTTCGTTAGATATGTATGGCGTTGAATTACATAAAGCATCTGTTAAAGTAAAAATATTTTAATCTTGAAATATTTATTTTCTATTTTAATTTAATTAGATATCAAATACAAATAATAGTATATATAGTTCTATTGTTGAATTATATGTTGGTGTTTATGCTATTGGAATATCTATCTTTCAAAATTCAGTTAAAATTAATACATTTTCATGGTAAAACAAAAAAAAAACATACATTAAGAAATATTTTTATTTTATTTTTTGTAAATAAAAAAAAAAAAATAGGGAACAAATAACAAAAATATCATTTAAACGACGAAGATTTTATGTTCAACTTATTAAAAGTCTCGTAAGTATTTATTTATAAATATATTTATACTAAGAAAATAGATTGCAAATTAAACTGTCATACTTGACGCATTTTAACTTAAGATGAACAATAATAAATTTTGTTAATAAAGTTTTTTCTACTTCTAATAGGTTTTAAATAGATATATAAACTGACTAAAAATAATGATGTAAGTAGTGAAGCTTACTCGAATCAAGATTATGGCTGTAAATAATTCTCTCAGAACCTAAGAAAAAAATCTATTTGAACTTGAAATATGCTTGCACTTCATTGACCTTTCAATTTATTGTTAAGCTTCTCTTAAGAATTTCTTTTCAATCACTAGACAAAAGAACAATACTTGATTTTTAAGTAATTCTAGTCATCGAAATCAGTTGCTTCAATCTTGTGATTTTTGCTATGTTGATTTTATATAACTAGAGAGAGAGAGAGAGAGAGGACCGTATTTATCTATATGGTTGATCTATTATTTAGTAATTTACATTATCATAGTCAATCTTATATAAATGGAACTATTTCTTATATGTTTCATCTCTATAAATACCACTACGTTATTTCATACATCAATTCGCGTATTGAAGCATTATATCTTGAATGTAGAATTATGTTCTGTACTGCTTGAATAACAATAAAGAAAGATTCGAAATATTTTTTTGAGAATAGTCAAAGAAGAAAATAGTTTATTTCAATGGTCGAAATCAGTTATTTTTAAGATGATAATAATTTATTTCATTAATTAGAACCATTCATAATGACAAAATCATTTATTTTCTCCTTGTTTTGACTGATGAAATCTTATATAAGAAACATTAATGTAGATATAAACTCTCTGTCTTTTGGCAAATTTTGCTAATTACATTGACTTTGAGCAAATCCAGATGATTGTGAAGGACTACAAAATGATTCTATATTATTGATTCCAATCGTACAGAATCAACAATTTATTTTTGTTTTTCTTTACCATTAAGTCTTACAAAATTTTCAAAGATATTTTCATGCTAATAAATGACTTTGCTTGTAATTGATTCATCATTTATTTAAAAAACAAAAATCGATGTAAATTGATCTGATGAATTAATCATAGATTATTATGTTAATATTAATTCATATATAGAACTTCATATAAAACTTAAACTTATAATAATTACTACGACATAATGATTAAACTATTAAAGAAATTTTTTTGAATTGCATTTGTCGTTTTTCTTTTTTTTTTGTTATACTATAAATAATTATTTTTCTTTAGAATTCATCTGATGATAATTCAATAGTTTTTACATTACGTAATTATCGTTGTTGTAAATATTTATGGAAATCATGTGTTGATCATCATACATTTTTTCGTTTAACAACATTACCAAAAACTAAAATTTTTCAATTTACTAATAAACTTCGATATCAGTTAAATTTCATTTTTCTTTTTAATAAATATTAGATTTTTATTTTTTTGTTTTAGTACGGATATTATACCAAATGAATTATTAATGAAAACAAATGAAAAAAGACAAAAAATATTTCAACGGTTTACTGAAATATATTGATTTTTTTAATATTATAAATTTGATCTATTAATTTAGAGTATCAAGTCGTCGAACTATACGTTCAAAAACTATTTCATCAACATTACCAATATCATCTCATAATAATTTTTTTCAAAATAAAAATTCAAATTTACAAAGCGTTTTCTTTCTTTCATCATCAAATATATCAATATCAAAGTCAGATAAAATTTTAAATCAACAATTATCATCATCATCATTAGTATCGCCACCAAAACCTCCACGACAAACATCATTCAACAATAGTGTACTTATTGAAGCAAATGAATATAAACCAAAAAATGCAATATTATCTAAAAATGATTATCAAGATAGGTAAGAAGAAAATTGATTGTTTTTTGTGTGTATTATGTTTATTTATTAATTAATTTGAAACGATTGATACAAGAAAAATCATTGTACTAAGAGTTTTGCTCACTATTTATGTATATCGAGATTTTAACACGATAAAATAGTCAAATCGAAATTTTCTTTGTAGAAAAAAAATACAACAATACTTGTGAAATGGATATAAATAATTATTTAAAAAGAAAAGAAAAAAGAATTTCTATTCTTATTTTAGTCTTCAAATATCAAATCAAAAACTCCCATTAAACAATTCACCTAATGTTAATGAAGTATTATCTATTGATCCGAATGCTATTCTAATAAAACTAAGACCTGATACTGATGGTCGATATGGTTTTAATATTAAAGTAGAGTTTTCTTTTTTTTTAACTTCTTATTTTCAAAAGATAAATTAATAATTTGATTATTTTAGGGTGGAAAAGATAAACAAACAGCAACTATTGTTTCAAAAGTAGTATTAAATACGTCAGCAAGTCGAGCATTACTTCATGAAGGTGATACTATATTAGCAATTAATAAGATTGATATTCGAAATCATTCACATGATGAAGTAAATTGAATCGAAAAACTTATTTAAAAAAAAAGAAAAGAATCGTATTTTTCTTATCGAAAATTTTTATATTTAGATTATTAAGATGATTCGATGTTCACGTGAAAGACTATCTGGTGAATTAGAACTTCATATAAAACCTTGTAATGAGAAAAGTTTATTAAAAGAATCATTACAAATACTACGTAATGATATTTCATTAAATCGTTTGATCGAACAATATCGAGTAAGATTTGATTTATCTTTAAAAATAAATAATCGTTTATTTTTTTAATTTTAAACTTAGACACTTC
This sequence comes from Rotaria sp. Silwood1, assembly GCA_905250075.1. NCBI lineage: Eukaryota > Metazoa > Rotifera > Eurotatoria > Philodinida > Philodinidae > Rotaria > Rotaria sp. Silwood1. The sequence continues at coordinate 193,009 of CAJNOP010000308.1, forward strand.
AGCGTCATAAAGATGGTTTTACATTTGACATAGGTCGAAGTGAATGTAATTATTATCATAATCGTTATAAAGATGTATTACCTTATGATCAAACACGTGTTATACTTAAAACGAATTCTGAAAATGATTATATTAATGCAAATTATATTAATGTAAGAATAATTTTTGGCTTTTCAAAATTTTGATTTTATTAATTTTTTTTTCAGATGCCAATTAATTCAACAGATATTATTAATCGTTATATAGCTACACAAGGACCATTACCAATAACATGTGAACCTTTTTGGAAAATGATTTGGGAACAACAATGTAGTTTAATTATAATGTTAACAACTTTATTTGAAAAGTAATAAATAATTAATTTTTTATTTTAAGAAAATATTTCGTTCTCTCTTTAACTTAGTGGTCGAATAAAATGTCATCAATATTGGCCAAATATATTAGAAACAATTGATTATGATTTATTTACAATTCGATGTTGTCGTGAAAGAAAAGAAAATGAATTTATTTATCGTGAATTTTTAATTTTAAATAAAGAAATAAATGAAGAACGAATTGTTTATCAAATACAATGTGAAACATGGCCAGATCATGATATACCTAATAATTATTCTTCATTTGTTGATTTTGTATTAGAAATTCGTGAATTAAGAAAAGCAAATAAACATATTCCAATTCTTGTTCATTGCAGGTAAAATTCAAAATTAAGATTAAAAAAAAAAGCAATTTCAATTTTATTCTTTGTGTTTTTTTTCTTCTTAGTGCTGGTATTGGTAGAACAGGTGTATTAATTTTAATGGAAACAGCTTTATGTCTTATTGAAGCAAATCAACCTATATTTCCATTAAATATTGTTCGACAAATGCGTGAACAACGTTTAGGAATGATTCAAACAGCTGTATAAATTAAATTTATTAAAAGATTAATAAACATTTTTGATGTTTTTTTTTTTTGAATTTAGAGTCAATATCAATTTGCATGTGAAGCAGTTCTTTATGCATATGATCATGGATTGATAGAAGTCAATAGCAATTGATTGATTATTCATTTGGACTTCGTTTTTTTTTCTATTGTCAGATAAATTATGTGCTCGATGTTCAAGTATAATGCTCAGCAAGAATTCAAAGATTGAACAGTCTTTTGTCGTTCAAAGATCTTGTGTTTTCTTTTTTTTTGTAGACTTTCTTTTTAATAGAGTGTATTGATAATGTTTTTTTTTTTTAAATTGAATTATGTGATTCGTTTTTTTTTAAATTAAAAATATAGCAAATCAGAAAGCAATGATTTTTATGAAATTCTCCTAATTTTAGACAAAATGGTTTGTACAACAAATCTGTTCTTGAATAATTTTGTTTTAGATGTGAGCATGTATTTATTAAAATTAATTACTATTGCTCACTTTCACTAATTCATGTCTAATTATTTTAATTATATTACTCGATCTACTACCGGTTCTATTAAATATACCGGTACATCATTTTCTTGTTATTGCATAAATCATCGTCGATTTTATGCTGATCGAAAATCAACAAATCATTATGATGCACTTGGTGTTAGTTCAAATGCTTCTACAAAAGAAATTAAAGCAGCTTTTTATAATTTATCAAAAAAACATCATCCAGATGTAAATCCTCATGATAATAATGCTTCACATAAATTTAGTACAATATCAAATGCATATGATATATTAAGTGATCCAGTTAAACGAAAAGATTATGATAATGAATTATCATCTCGAATATCTCCATCTGATCCATATGTTACATATGATCGAACAAGTACATATGCACAACGAGCACGTGCTCATCGTCCATCAACATGGAAACCACCGCCATCATCAAAAAATCCTAGTGGAGGATTTCCAGGTGCTGAAAATGCATTTGGTAATAGTCGTAATACAACCTATGGAACATTTGATAAAGAATATTATGATAATGTATTTGGTCGATATCGTGGTCCATCACCACAGGGACGTACGAATATGTATAATTTCGATGAGTTTTATCGTAGTCATTATAATGATTTTGAATTTTGGGGTACAACAAGAAAAGAAACACAAGAAAGACTTCGACGTGAACGACAAGAAGCAGAACATCGACGTCAACAAAAAGCTAATCGTAGTACAGTATCAAAAGTATCATCAGTAGCTATTTGGTTTAGTGTTGGACTTTTTGTTCTTTTCATATCAAATATATTACATGATATGCATTTTCAACGACCAGCTGATGAACTTCGTTCGAAATTTTACATCATTCCGAAGTCATCTACTAATAAATCACATCAAGAGTCATCCACGAAGTCTTAAAAAAAATGCTTTTCTTTTGTTTATTGAATAATATAAAGTTGTAACTTATTTTTATATTGACAATGAAATATATGAAACTACCTATTTGTTTTCTCATTTATTTTCTTCTTTTATATTATTGAAAATCTAAAATATTTTCTTTCCGTATACTAGACATGAGTTAGGCCAGTCAAAGTTTGTTCTCTGTCCCGATCCAATCTCAGTAATTTATTAGTCAATGATTAGCAATTTTTGAGTCATTTCTATTGGATTGTGTTCTAATTGATATGATTTATAAGATAATTTTGTTTAAAACTATCGAATATTTAACTATAATCTTTAGTTCTGATTGAGACAACTTGTTTCTAGCAGTCCCGATCCCGCACTTATCTTGTGGTGACAATATGACATAATTCATATCTACCAGATACTTATTTTTTAAGCATGAGTGTCTAACACAAGCTAAGTTTGTGACTTGAACTAAAAGATTTTTCTTTCTGAATTAATTGTAAGTTTTTGAATTTTTATTATTGAAATCGGCCAATTAGTGTCATTTAAATAGAATACATTTACTTTTTTGTTGACTAAAAAATGAGAATTTATTTGTATGTGTTTATCTATTTAAAACATGATTCACATGATCATGTAACATGCTTTTGAATATTTACATGTTTAATAGAAGTCGTAGTTACTGAATAATATGATCTGAATCTTTTAAGTAACAAGGTTGTTTAATATAATTAAACAACAATATCAATTTCTTATAATTGTATCAGCAGCCTTTGGATTGAGTAACAATGAAAAACACATAGCTATTATGATTTTTAAGACTATTTTCCATAGACTTGTCATGTTATTAATTTTACTTGAGTACTGATTTCATTAATGAACTTTTATAGTTACATGCGACTATATTGATATATTTATTCATTCAGTTCAGGATCAAATGAAGGAACACGTGATGACCATTATGTATGAATGGTTATCACATGTTTATAAAGAAAAAGAAAGTAAAATATAACGAAAAGATATTTAATTCATGACTCGTTGATCTTCTTTAATTTATCAGGCTCTTCAATATATATATTTTAAACAGAAAAATATGATCAATATCATTTGTGTTGGTAAACTATTTAGACTCTCGTAATAATCAAACTTGAGTTAACCTTTGATTGGCATACATAGTGAGATAGTTAGATCGATCTTTTCTTTGTTTACTATATATAATAAGTAGTGTTATAATGTCAATCGTGTTCTGAAAAACTCTTCTGTAAGATAGAATAGATTTTTTTAATGTTTAATATTTTCACAGAAGATTATTTTTTCTCTCAGAATATTCTAATGGTCAAAAAAATTTGTTGTATAAGCCTGAGTTTTACACCAAACTTCGATAAAATAGTCAAAACTCAAGAAAGAAGCATAAAAACAAACGAATTTTATAGATTTATATTAGTTTCATTAAATTCTATTAATAGATAAATAAGAATTCGCTAGACAGTTGAAATTTACACCTAAAGTAAGCAAATTTATACATTAATCTTAATACCAATATATCATAGATCTAACTATATCTTTTGTTTCTATCAAAAAATTATTTATTTGATATTATTTAACAGTCGAAAAGATACTATTTTTATTAACTATTTAGAAAATTTTTGATCATAATTTCTAATTCTAGATTATTCATGGTTAAAACAAATAAAATTCAAAGTATTTCATATACTCTTGATGAATTACGTTCAATTCGATCATCTGTTGATCAATGTCGTTCTTATTTAATAAAATTTATTGAACAATATAAATCAATTAATTTATTAGATATTGAAACACGTTTATTAAATCGTTGTGTTTATAAAAATTGGAATGCACGTCATGCTGAATTTGGTATTCAAGCAAGTCGACGAACTGTTCGTTTACTTGAAAAATATCTTTCTAAACGTGAACAATATCTTGAACAAATTCTAATAGAATTTAAACCAGATAATGTTGAAATACGTTTACCATCACGTGGTACATTTAATCAATTAATTAAAAATCTAGAAGAATCATCATTATTATTAATAAAAATTAAACGTCTATCAAAATTAACTGTTGATCGATTAAGACTTGAATGTTTTCGTGCTAATTATGTTCATTATAATATATTAATGATGTCTCTTTGTTCAAGAATTTATTTTTTAGTTTTAGCACTTGATAAAATTCAAAAAGAATTTTGTTCTAATATTAAACAATTCATTAAAATATTCAAGAAAAAAACTAAAGAATAATACTATTCGTTATTATGTTTTTTTTTTCAGATGCCTCTCTGTCTTGATTATGCTCGCTTTTTAAGTAAAGCAGCTGCACGTAGACAACCAAGTGCTATTCGAGAAGCTAGTAAGCATTTATTTATAATTAGAGATGTAAGCCTATCAACTGAACCGCCACCGGAAGCATAAAAATAGAAATTAGATATTTGTAGAATTTTTAATATTCCAGATCAATGTTCAGGAATATTCTTATCTAGTTTTATGCTATCATGTTCTTCACCGGTGTTGTATTTTGTTGTCATTTCAAAGTTTCATAGACCTTAGAAAATTTTAACAAAAGAAAAGCACCGGGAACTGTCAACTACCGATGACGCCGAAAGTTTTTCTTGCCGACGATAACAACGCCCGAAGGTCTTCATAGCCGTCGCCGCTGATTAGTTCATCGGCTTACATTTCGATTTATAATTAAATTCATTTACATAATCAATATTTTAGCTCAATTATTTGCACGATCACCACCTTCAACTATTAGTTTTGCATCAGGAAGTCCTAATACATCTTTATTTCCATTTAAAGAAGCAACCGTTACTTTAATGTAAACCTTCTGTTTTTTTTTTTGTTTTAATAAGGAAATATAATTATCTTTTTTGTTCTTTATAGAGATGGTTCGAACGTTCAATTAGATACTTCTGCTATGTCTAAAGCATTACAATATTTACCTACACCTGGGTAGATATCTTTGTAATTTTGAGTATATTTCATTAGTTTTTTTTATGATTGTTTTTTAGACAAGCAGATTTATTAGAATGGTTAAAAAAACTACAAAATAGCTATCATTCTCCAAATGATTTTAAACGATATGATTTATGTATAACAAATGGTTCAATGGAAGGATTAAGCAAAGTTTTTGAACTTGTTCTCAATCCTGGTGATCCAATTTTAGTTGATTCACCTTGTTATTCAGGATCTTTAGATTTTGTATATATTTTTAAAAAACAATTTTTGTTTTTGTTCGATTGATCTTTTGTGTTTAGCTTCGTGGCTTTGGCGCTGATATTATTAGTATTGATACAGATTCTAATGGTATGAATGCTGAAAATTTAAATAATACTCTTTCAAATTGGTCCACGGCAAAAAATTTACCTAAAGCTCTTTATACAATTCCAAATGGTTCTAATCCAACAGGAGCATCAATGAATTTAGAACGAAAAAAGGCTATTTATGAGGTAAAAATTTCAAAAAAAAAAAACAAAAATTGATTTTATATTTTCGACTAAATTCATATTTCAATTTTTTTTTGTTTTTATTTATTTAGATTGCTAAGAAATATAATCTTTTAATTATTGAAGATGATCCATATTATTTTCTACAATTTACAGTAATAAATCAATAAATATTAAAAATTATTTTTCATAGAAAATAATTCTAGAAACCTGCACCATCATTTTTATCAATGGATATTGATGGTCGTGTTATTCGACTTGATTCTATGTCGAAAGTTTTATCAGCTGGGTAAGATTAAATTGATTAGTGAAAAAAATAAACAAGAAAATGAATCAATTATTTATATAGAATGCGTCTTGGTTTTGTTACTGCACCAATACCATTATGGCAAAAATTAGTTTATCATCAACAAGTAACAAGTATGCATGCAAGTTCTCTTTCACAAGTAATTTTTTGTTGTTTTTTTTTTGATAGAAAAAAAAAGAAAAGAAATTTTTAACAAAGTTTTTTGATGTTTATTTATTAGATGTTAGCATTGAAATTATTCGAAAAATGGAATTTATCAGGATTCAATGAACATACACAACGGTAATAATTATTAAAAGAATTTTTATTGATTAATTTTTATATGTTGTAGTATTTCAAAATTTTATCAAAATCAAAAAACATTAATGGTCAATGCTATTAATAAACATTTAAAAGGTATATTTATTTAAAGAATTTCAAAATAAATTTCTATTTGTTTTCTTCTTCTATCTCTTAACTTTTTTTTTTAGTAACGAAGCTTTGAGGAAACATCATTGGAAATCCGTAATAGATTAAGATAATGTGATGGAAGATGACATTTTTTGTCAGTTTAGTTAATTGAGATATTGATTATTTAACCTTTGCATCATTTTTGAATTAATTTGTTAAGTATTTTTTATTTGTCCAAAAAATATTCTTTCATGATAGACTCATTATTAGTTATAAGAAAAGTTGTTTGTTTTTGTCATATTCAATTTTAATTTGAATATAATAATAAATATTTAGGTATGGTCACATTTAATGAACCAACAGCTGGAATGTTTATATGGTTAAAAATCAATGGTATTGAAGATACAAGAAAACTGATTTATGAAAAAGCACTTAAACAAGAAGTATTACTTTTACCGGGTAGTGCTTTTTTCTTTGATCAATCAAAGTCTTATCCATTTGTTCGAGTTTCTTATTCACTTTGTACACCTGAACAAATTGAGACAGTAAAACTATTTATTATTATTATTAGTTTTTCTTATAAATTTATTTTGATTTTAATAGGGTATGGCACGTTTTGGTAAAGTTCTTCAAGAAGAATTAAATCACTAATAATATAAAAATATTAATGATGATATTATTGGAAAACTCTATTTTGTTTTTCTTCTGTGAACGTTTGAAAAATCATCAAAAAAAAAAAAAAATTTTTTTTAAATAAAAATAGAATGAACTTCTTTTGAAACAAAAAATTTTTATTTGAACATTATTGTCACCAAAAAAGAAAAGGTATTCAATAGATCTTTACGATCACTGATCAACAACAAAGACAAAAAGAAAAAAGAAACAACAAACAGATACAAAATATCTGTAGATGTCAATATCTATATTCAATGTTCTTCATTTAGCATATGCTCTTCTCTTTATTGTATATCTTGTCTATAGAGAGTTGATATTTATACAGGTGCCGTATGACTGACAAGCAATTGTATAGATCAAAATCAAGACAGAATTCTATTGATGATAATATAAACATTTGCCGAGACAAAATGATAACAGTATGTGATATATGATCATTATACTGCTGTGTAGACTAACAATGACAATATACTAGTATTATACAAAGAAATAGAAATAGGTATGTTGAATGTTTTATTTGACTCGTCGTCGATTTGATGATTTCTCACTTGAATCCGTTTCAATTGATTGTTAGCTCGGCTATGATTTATTAAATTAAACGGAGACGATAAGAATTTATTTGTTCTCATAATTCCTCATTTATAGAATTCATATTCAAATAATTATCGATTAAATAGAATCTGTAATAATAACCGAGCTTAACCTAAATGATGTGTCAACGAGCATTATTAAGATATATTTATTGAAATACGAAATATGAAGAACGAGTAGTATGCAATTCATGATTACATATCATAATGCATTTACACTTAATTATTAAGATTGACATTTAGCAATTTAATGTGGCAAAACCATGAAAAGAAAATTTGTAAAGACATAAAAAACAAACAACTTAATTTTTTTTACATATAAAATGTGTCCGTACGTTAGAAATGCTGATCATTTTTATTTTTTTCCTCTTCTTGTTTGTTACATAAGTTATTCTCCTCTACATACAAGAAAAAAAACACATTGTCATAGATAATATTAGGATCGAATTGAGAAGGCACACAATTGAGAGATCATTGAATAGGACCGAAACAGGAAGAAATCGAATCGGGAATAAATTATTTTATTTATTCAAATAGAAGTCGCATGTTATCGATCTTCATAGTTTTCATCATTCGGCACTTTTATCTTACCTAGTCTCATAATCATTTTTTTTGTTTAATAAAAAGAATTGCTTTTTCGATTATTATTTTAATTGAAATAAATGAGAATCAATTTAAGTTAATAACGTTTCGTTGATTATTTTGAATACTTAATTTGCTTAGGCTTTTTCTTTTGTAATTTTACTCGTTTGAAAAGAAGAAAAAAAGAAAAGTAAGTCAAACATTTGGCAAGTGATAGGAAAAGAAAGAAAACTCATATATTTACTGTTTTTTTTCAATGAATTCATGCAAACACTTGTGCTAATAAAATGACGAGAAACGGAAAAAAGAGAATAAGACAAGAAATAATGATGCAGCATCAGCAATAAACTTATCGAGGTAAGAAAAGTCTCTGTGACCATTATAGGCATTCATAGACACAATACTAAACACAACTTCAGATTGTACCAGTTGATTATGTTATTTTTATGGGTTTTGCAGTGTCTTATATTTCTGAAAAAGCATTTGACATGATTTGTTTTGATATGGTTTGAGAGAAAATTAATTATTCAATGGATTCATTTAGTTTTCATTTTGTTTATCTAATATCTTTTCTAAAAATAAAATAAATTATTAAAAAAACTATTCAATATAGGTTTTCATTTTGTTTTTAATTAGTTTTAAAATCATTTCTCAGTTAATTTCTATAGTAACTATGATTTATTTGATGAAAGACTTATTGACAATAAACTAAATAAATACTTGAAAGAATATTGATTTTCTCTATCAATTTAATTATATCGAATCGTATAAGTAAGGTTTTTTGCTAAAAGTATAATAAAATTGGTTTTTTTTTTAGAATCAATTTAAATTTGTTTTATATTTCTTGTACATTTATAGTAGATGAATGTTTTCTATGTTGGATATTTTTCATAATTAAACAATTTTCTATTATTAACTTTAATGACTCGATAAATTTATTAAATTTTAGAAAAAGATCAAAGTTAAACAAAAGAAAAAAAAACTGAAAACTATTTTCTTTCATAAGGTAATTCATATTCTACCCAAAACTAAAATACAGTAAAATGAATTAACCTAAATATTTAACACTTTAATTAATAATATCTTATGAATAAGATACTATATCTCTATACTGTATGGTATGCACTTAACTTTTCCTAAAAAAAAGGAAAGAATCTATTTATAATCGAAAGAGAGAGACATTTGATTTTGTGTGTCAAATAAAAACAACAAAGATGAGGGTCGGACACGTTTTTAATCAATGATAATTATAATATTTTCCTTCATAGACCTTTAGTATCACTAAATCTCAACTTAAATTTTGATCTTGACTATTTTATTATTAAATGTACTGAAAGGCAAAAGGACACGTTAAATTTATTGTAATCAAAAAAAAAAAAAGAAAAATAGATAAACATTGAAAATCGAAATAAAATCAAGGCGAATGCCGTGTCAAGTGCAATCGAATTCAATTATGATTGATTTTTGCAAGCGCACTTTCTTTCGCTTTCATCGGTCTAATGATTTTTCATAAATATGTGTGTCAATAAATGAAAAAAAAAAATGGAGAAAAGAAAAACCTTTTTTTTTTCGTGTTATTTTAATAATAGAATTCTCCTCATCCCACTTGTAAAACGATGTCTATAAATAGATTTCGAGTATTTATATATATATATGATTATGTAAAAAGAAACCAAAATATTATGATCATATTGATTCATTATTCTAAATATGTTTATACTTTCTTTTGTGTGATATTAACAAACAAACAAACAAATAAATATTTTATCTTTGATTGATAAATGTACGTGTTTTTTAAATTCATTTTGAATTATATATTATATTAGATTGATATCTGAATTAGACAATGAGACCATAGTAACATCAAGGCACTTGTTAATCTTATATATATATATGTACAATAAAGGTTTCATTCATGAATTTCAATCTCTATATATATATTTAGAATATTATAATTATGAATGCTATACTTTTGATGACTTCTTTTTCATTGCTCGTTCTTTCGAACGTCAAAACTCGTTTTTTCTTTTTTTTTTTTTTTGATAAAAATTTTCACTCGAACCAAGCGTTTCTTACTCATTGCTTTATTCATAATATTCTTTCTCCGACTCTTCTACTATGTGCCATTTTTTTTTCCCAACACTAAATACACACATACATATCGAGACTATATCCTTTTCCCAATAGATTTACTATTGAACAATAGTTCAGCGTGAATAATTTTGTGAAATGAATTAGTTCTAGCAATTGAATCCAAATAACACTCCAATCGATTGGTGTCATTTTTTCTATTAATTTGCAATCCATATATTTCATCATCATATATATATATATATATGTAACTATCATAAAAAACTTTTTTCTTATTGATAACTTATCTAATATTATTTGTAAGTATAGCGTAGATAATATATTTTACATATGAATCACAAATTAATAATTTTTATTATTTTAATATTACCTTATAATATAAAATATTCTAATTAAATACATATGGTATATTTCTAGATATGAACATGATTATTAGTTATATATATATATATATGATTTATTTAACTGTCATGTTTGAAATATGATATTAGCATCATTTCTTTTTGTATTTCAATCGATGAATTAAATTAGAATATGAATTAATTTTTATTTATAGTAAAGTTAGTTTCTTTAATATTTTTCTTTCTTCTATAGTTTTTAGATAAAGAAGAGACAGAAAAGGAGCAAACTTTTTTTTGTTTTCTCTTAACAAATAAGCACATCCAAAAATATATATACCCCTGATCGTGCTTTAGACTCAATTAATACCAACTGATAAATCATATCAATATATGTAAATTTTAAACTTGATCTTTTACTATTTATAACGAAATATTGTCAAATATGATTCATTCTGTCATCTTTCTTTTTTAAAAGTATCATCTTTCAATAGAGAAAAAAAAAGAGAGAGAGAGAATAAGATATTCATTTTTCTTTAGCTTTGAAAGCAGACACTTCAATAGTCTTTACTTTTTTCCTCACTCTGTCTTTTTTCTTTTTTTATATTATTAAATAAGAAAAACAAAAAGAAATCGACAAGCTTATTGAATAGTGTAATTATCTTGCAATTGTTTTTTGTTTCTTTTTTTTTTACTATAAAGTGTCACTCGAGTAATGACATTAAGTAAATAATATAGAAGAAATATTCAATAAAATACAATTCAAATTATTAACTGTATATTTCTAATGATGCATGAGTAAAACACACATACACACACATACATCTAGTTTCGAGAAGTGATTATAGTACTATATATGAAGATGCATTTTTATGCATTAGTCTATATGTCATGATGTGTGATGCGGAAATCAATGCATTTCTCTGTGATGGATTTCCTTTTCTATATTTTTGGGTAGAGCACGCGTAGAATTTATTTTTTTGTTTTTGTTTTTTTTCTTTTCTTTTGTTAGTCAAGATTCTCTTTTAGTTACTTATATTATCGTCTAATTCTCTTAGATATATTAATATATACTTCTATACGAATTTTTCAACATATTTTCTATGATTTGTTAATAATGAAAGTGCGATAAATCTATTTCAATTATTTATTGATATTATTGATCTATTGTAGTCTAAAAGAAAAATAAAAAAAAAAACTCATCATTCATTCATGATGAATGTTACTCAAACAAGCCAAAATAATTTAACAATAACTAATATTTTATCAACAATTCAAAATAATAATATACAAGTTTCTCGAATTGGTGAACTTGTTATTGGCATTATTGTAAATTAAATATAATTTATTTAATTAATAAAAGATTTTAGTTTCTTCTTTTTTTTTTGTGTTTTTGTTTTTCAGGCTTATTCAATTATCATAATATTGAGTATTATTGGAAATGTTATTGTTGTTACAGCTATATTTCGTGTACAACGATTACGTCATCCAACTAATTTTATACTTATGTCACTTGCTATTGCTGATCTACTTGTAACAACAACAGTTATGATACCAGGATTTATTTTTGAAATAAAACAAAAATGGATATTTGGACGAATATTTTGTAATATATGGGTAGCTAATGATATAACTTTTTGTACAGCATCCATTTTACATCTTGGTAAGATTATAGTTTGTTTTTCTTATTCAATTTATATAGATAAATAAGAAGAAATCAACTGTATTGACCCTTTTCTTTTTATTATGTTTTGATATAAATTATTTTTAGTCGCTGTTAGTTTTGATCGATATGTTGCTATTGAAAATCCACTTAAATATAAACAAAAAATGACCAAACATACAATATTAATTATTATTGGTTGTATATGGTTAATAAGTGTTTTACTTTCTTATGGACCCGTTTTACTTGGTGTTTATAGTCGATCTCGTGCTGGTTCAGTTTCATCTGATCCCAATGAATGTGGTATGAGACCTAATCTAATATATTCGATAATATCATCATCAACATCATTTTATATTCCACTTATAATAATACTTTTTCTTTATGGACGAATATTTATAACAGCTCGTAAACATTCGCAAGAATTACAAAAACTTGAAAATATTATTAAACGTTTACATAGGAATAATCAATTTGAAATAGAAAGTTCGAAATGGAAAAAAAATATGAAAGCTATACGAACATTAGGTAAAATAAAAACAAAAAAACAAGATTTTTTTTTTATTTTTGATTTGGTTTGTATTTAGGTATTGTCGTTGGTGTATTCGTTGCTTGTTGGTTACCATTTTTTGTTATGTATCTTTTATTAGCTTATTGTAATTATAAATGTGTTACTCCAAATATAGAACGTTATATAACTTGGATTGGTAATGACTCGTTATGTTCTTTTGTATATTTATTATTCTATTAAAAATATTTTCGGTATGTTTAGGTTATGCTAATTCATTTTGTAATCCAGTGATTTATGCATTTTCAAATAAGTATGTTTTTTCTTTTTGAAATTTTTATTTATTTTGTCTATTAAATTATATAATCATGAAATAGATAGTTTTTAAATAGCTTTGTTAATTCGAGACATACAAAAGGAAGTAGTTTATGTGTGTTAATAATTATCAATGAAACCTCATGGGATACTCATTTCCGGTTTCAATGATTCTGTTTTTTTTCTTATAGATACTACATAGTATTCTAGGAAAAATCCTAAAAAGATTTCGATTCCTATTGATAGTTATCCAACCAGATTCGAAAAATGTATAGCCCATAGATATGAAGTGGATAAACTGTATATGTGAGACTTCCAATTCAAAAATAGTAGCTAGACAGAATTAAAAAATACGAGTTTTTGGAAAATCTGGGATACTACAGAGGTTTCTGTTCAATATATATTAAATATGCGATACTTCTACTAAGTCACAGAAGAAACTCAAATCCTTTTAGTGTGTTCAAAAAAAAAAGTACTACTTATGTATCTATAGACAAAAAATTATTGAAATTCGACGGTGATATCTGAGAAGATTCTCTCATAAGTTTAGATAGATGTTTTTATTGGCCGTAATAACATCGAAAAATTTTAAATTCTGACTGAGTAAAAATAACAACACCCTGCAAGAAGCAAACAAAAGTTAAGCGAAAAAAAAATTACAATACCACTTTTTTTTTTCTTTTAGCAACTGTATATGATAAATCATTGGAGTATTCTATCGTTCACTGAGATTGTTCATACGAAGTTGAAGTGCAATAAAATAGCGGATGATTTTAGTTGAGTTGAAACAGATAAAAATGGAGCAATTAATTACAGCTATAGAAATAGAATTTTCGTTGTGTAATAGTTCTATGTTCGATTCTTATCAGCTATAAATCATCAAAAAAAGAACAAGAATGAAGTATAAGTACTTAGATTTCTCATTTATCGGAGACATATTACTTAAAATATCATTCGATCTATTTTTAGAATTTTTATTTTTTTATACGTCATTGTTATTACAATGAATTGTATAAACTCAATGAAAAATATCTCAAACAACTGATTTATATGTTTACTAGTACTATAGAACAGAAACGGAGAGGTTGGCGGTTTTGAAAGAGTAACCATCAAAGAAAACAATATGCTATATTATTCGGCATGTGCAAACTGTTCAATGTTCACTCTCTCAATGTCTTTAAATGCTTTTTTTTTGTGTAGTGATCGATTTCTCAGCTTTATTCCTCGAAGAACATGCCTTCTATATAAAAATAACATCTTAGTGAATGTGTTGAGTTTAAGGCACCCTATAAGCATAATGCCACGTGATCTTGGTTGGTTTCTTCCTATAGATTTATAACCGGTTCGGTTCAAAAAGCATTTGTTTTACTTTTTGTTCTTAAATTTACCTGTTAGGTTTTTCAAAAATAAATACAAGATATTTCTATACTTAGTACAAAAAAAAGAGTGATTTATCCATCTATTGATTCCTGAACTCTTAATCTTGAATTATCTATAAAAACATTTTCAATTAGTTAAAAATCGGAGAAATAAAAACTCTGGCATTTACCAGGTAACTGCTCAGTTTCTATAGCATTCTATGAAATATTTTTCAAAAAGTTATTAGGTTGAATATTTAAAAGAATCTTGTAGTCAAGTGCCAAAATACTTTTATCTCATAATTGGAATCAATTTGGACTCTGTGATTATTACAGGCGACTCCGATGCATCAACATTCTCAGAGTGATATTTGGAACTGATCGAGTTTTTTTTTAGCCAGACCGGGCAGGTCAGTCCAATTTCAAATAAGATTAGTCCGCTAATAACAATAATTGATTGTTTGAATTAGAAAGTTTTACATGAAAGAAATACAATATTGATTATTAATTTGTTCGATTAATGTTTTTTTTTATAATTCTATTTAGAGAATTTCGCAATGCATTTTTTGAAATTCTTCATTATAATAATTGTAAATGTTTACCATTATCATCTGATAGCGACTTTCGTACATCTATTAGTAAATCAAATCATTCAATGAATACAAAATATACACCACCAATACGATCCCGACAACCAAGTGTTATACCATATAATAATCCCCTACAACGTAATGGTCGTCTTTCACATGAAGTATCTTCATCTTTATGCAAACCTGTACAGAAAAGAACTAGTTTCGTATTAAATAATAATGATAATGTGGATACATTACAAATGCAAAATTTACAAAATCAACGTAAAACACTTGAAGCTTTTTATGAACTTGAACATCTTTTACCAAATGGTGTTCCTAGTCGAGCATCAATTGTTGAATTAAGATCAATAATACAAGATCAAGATGATAGTAGTGTTGAAATGCCCATAGAAAAAAATCAAAATTAAAACATGAAAATATTATTCATTTTTTTTTCCTCTTGTTTTGAATTTATTTCATGATTAGTTTTCGTTTTTTTAATGCCTTCTCATTCCACTAGTCATCTTTGTTTTGTTTTTTTTAAATATATGTGCTCTCAATAATGGTGACTATATTAAATGACAATACCCAGTGTGTGTTTTGTGTGTGATATTTGTGAACTTTTGTTTGTTTGTTTGTTTTTAATATTCTTTTTATTGATTTCCAATAAGAAGAAGATTTTGCCTGTGATAAACATTTAAAAAAAAATAATTTAGATTTGACACATATTCATTTATATTTAGTGTTGATAATTATAGACAAGAAAATAATTTTAGAATAGTAGGAAAAATGTAAAAAATTTTTGTATTTTAATTAAACAAGTAAATGATTATTTTCATAATTACTTCTAAATTCTTTTATTAGTAATCTACTTTTTTTTTGTCTCTGTTAAAATAACATGTATCGATGATTCAATAGTTAGAATTGTGATCTTTTTTTCTTTTCTTTGTTATGATATCAGCTATCCATATGAATGTTATTGTTGCGTGTATGTTAGTAATGTGTGGCAAATGTAACATTAAAGCAGAAATTTTTTTAATAATGGTTAGACAGAACGTGATGAACTGATTTTAAATATAGAGGTTTTTGAAGAAAATTTTTAAAGTGATCTATTTCTTTTTCTGTAAGAAAGGTCAAAGATCAACAATCGATAAATATTTTAACGTTTTATTTTGTTCTCGTTTTAGAACTACTTCTTTCTACATTCAGAATAGAAATTAATTTTCTAGATTCAGTTTTGAAAATTCTTCATACATATGTATATATCTATGATAATCTATATGATTCTTTCAAATTATTCTTATTGTAATTCATCTTATTTGACTTAATTCGATGTTATTCTTACTATCCTAATGTACTTCAACCTCACATATCTTATCTAGATGCTTAAAATTGTACGCACATGTTTCATTCTCATCAATCATACTTTAAATATCTGTTCTATTGAATATTATAAATGAGAATATATTGATATTTTTCTTCTCTCTTAGATATTCAGATTCAATATTTAAAAAAGGAACATGTTAATATATCGAATACTTCGATTATTAACTAATTTTTCAATACAACAAAAACAATATTCTGTTCAAGTTTTTTCATCATACAGACAAATTCAAATGAAAAATTCTTTCAAAAGCATACATAAAAATAATCAAATACAATTTAAATTAAAATCAATTAATGATACACATGCAACATTAATTATTAATGGTAAAGAATGTAAATATGATTGGATATTTTTACGAGATTCATGTCAATGTCATCAATGTATTGATTTATCAACAAAACAAAAACGACATAAAACTACAGATATTCCATTGACTATTTCACCACAACAAACAGGACTTAAAATATTAAATAATAATATTCTTGAAATACATTGGAATCAACCATTATTAAATGAAAAAAACAATTCTAATATACATCGTAGTTTATATTCAAGTACATGGCTTCAAACATATTCAACATCAGAAAATATTGCACGTTCAAGATATCAAGATCGTCCATTTATTTATTGGAATCGAAATGATATTCAAAAAGTAAATTTACATGTTAAATGTAATGATTATCTTTATTCTGATCAAGGATTATATACAGTATTAAAATATCTTAATGATTATGGTCTTGTTTTTATTGATAATGTTCAAGGAGAATTTACTGTTGAACATCTTGTTGAAAGAATAGGTGAAATTCGTCATACATTTTATGGTAAAACATGGGATGTTCGAAATGTTCAACAAGCTATTAATGTTGCTTATACGTCTCAAGAACTTGGACTTCATATGGATTTATTATATTTTGAAGCACCACCAGGTTTACAATTTTTACATTCACTTGAAAATAATGTTCATGGAGGAGCATCATATTATGCTGATACATTTCGAGCAGCTGAAATACTTCGTCAAAATGATCCTGAAGCATTTCAAATACTTTGTTCATATCCTGTAACATTTCATTATCGAAATGCTGATCGACATTATCATTTTACACGTTCAACTATTGTTTTAAATAGATTTTCATTTGATAATCATATTGATCATATTAATTATTCACCACCATTTCAAGCACCATTTGAAAGTGATACATCAAAATCTGATTTTCGAAAATTTATTCGAGCTTTTCAGTATTTTCGTGATTTAATAGATGATCAAAATAATCATTTAGAATTAATTCTAGAAAAAGATCAATGTGTAATATTTCATAATCGTCGAATTCTTCATGGAAGACGTGAATTTGATCCATCAAGTGGTGAACGATGGTTTAAAGGATGTTATACGGATCTAGATAATTTTAAAGATAGATTAAGAATTGTTCGAGAAAAATTTGAACCAATTTCAGAACTTGAATTGTAAATCAATGATATAAACGTATAATAAAAAAATTTAATAATTAGTCTTCGTTGTCTTTATCTTCAAAGTATTTAATTAATGATAACAAAAGGTAGCATGAATCAACTGAAGCACTCCTAAATGATTCTGATGCACTGATTGGTTATGTAATGGTGCCGCCTTATGCACACTGTTATAATAGCTAATCAATGTATTAGATGCATTTCATTCAGGTCATGTGTAATACAGATGAAAGTTCATTCAAATGACCGGTACCAATTGAACAAGCATAATTGAATATTTTCTCACGGGATACGGCAACTCCTACAATCTTGAATGCATTTCCATTCACCATTATCATTGTTTTTATTGCTGGAAAGGGTGTGTGTGGGTGTGGGTGTGGATGTGGGCGGGTGGGTGGGGGTGTGTGGACACAATGAAGAACAACATCCACACTCACACCCTGAATTAGAAGCATTCGCCATTGTCTGATCTATAACAAAATTACGTCCATATTTACTTGATACAGATTTCAGAATTGAAACTGATCATTGTCCACTATGTAAATTTCATAAAAAGAGATCGCGTAATGGACGTCTCGATCGATGGGCAATTGAAATATTATCCGAATACAACATTACCGAAATTAAATATAAAAGGAAAAATGCCATTGTGATGCAGATTTACTTTTCCGTTATCCAATACAAAGTAATCAAAGTTTTTTTAATGACATTAGTATAAGAAAACAACATGAAGGTTATTTATTCCCGAACACAAATGAATTATATGATAATGACTCGGGTATTCAATCAACAGCATCGATTAATGTGATTACACGTTCAGCAGCTCGAGCTCACAATAATCAACAAGATAATGAGGTAAAATTAACAAGTGTTTATAATATTCGACTAAGGGCCACACAACTACAAGGGAAAACTTTTTCTTCACCATCATATACCAACATGGGCTCAACGGCATCATCATTGAATACGAATGATAAATCAATGGTACCGTCATCATCGAATGAAAATGTTTCAGCAGAAGTTCATTTATCATCTATGGGTTTCAGTATGAGGAAGATCAAAGAAGAACAATTAAAAGATATGGAAATTCAAGAGAAAAAGAAAAATCTATCTAGTAATCAAGATTTTGAAATTGTTAATGGTATTTTATATAAATTAGTTCCACGTGCGAAAAGAAAAATTAAGCTTATATGGATTCCAAAAACAATGATAAATCAAGTGCTTTTTCTTCATTACGACCATTATACGGCAGTACATATGGGAATTAATAAAACAACAACAAAATTAGTCAATAAGTATTTTTGGCCGAACATGTATAAAACAATAATCAATTACATTAAGTCTTGTACCATATGTTCAAAATATAATTATAGAAGAACCAAATTACCTGAGAAAATGAATATTATTCCTACACCAAATGAAGTGATGGATTTAGTTGGAATGGATTACTGGGGTCCCACGGAGCAATCCACAACAAATGGGAACAAATATGTCATTACAATGACCGATTATCTTTCAAAATTTGGGTTCGCGAAAGCAGTCACGGCTAATTCAGCACAAGAAGCAACAGAAGTTTTCTTAGATGTATGTTATCACTATGGAGCATCAACAAAATTAATTACAGATCAAGGACCTCACTTTATTGCAGAATTAACAAAATCAATAATCAATTCATATCATACAACACACATTCTTGCAACACCATATCATCCAACATCGATTGTTTAGACAGAAAGATTTAACACAACGTTTGCTCCAGCATTATCGAAATTAATGAATGAACAGAAACAAGATTGAGACGAATTACTACAACCAATTATTTATGCATATAACACCACATGGTACAACAACATTTAGTCCATTTCAGATTATGTTTGGTAGAGAAAACTTACTACTTATGGATCCGCAACAAATGAAAGTATCCCTTTCAAAACCAAATCAATATTATGAAAAAGTAAAACGAGCTAGGAAAATTATTAATAATGATATAATTGAATATTCGATATCAAAGTAAATTAGCAAAAATTAGATATGATCGAAACAGACCAGATTCAATATATCATATCGACGATTACGTTTGGATATGAGTAATTAATAAAACATCAAAATTGCAAGAAAAATATGAAGATCCTTATCGAATTATTGATCAAAAGGAGCCATCAACGTTTATCGTAAAAATTGAAGATCCAGATAGTGATCATAATCCAAATTATACAAAACAAGTGATCACATCTGATATGAAACCTATATTTATTCATGAAGATTGTGAGTAATAAGAGTATTGCAACTCAAATTACTGCTTTTTTTTCCGTTGACATATAGCTTATACTCGTCATAGTAATTCAAGTTATGATTTTTATGTATCAACGAACACGAAGGAACGTAAAGTCAAAAAAAATACAAAAGAAGACATTACTTTGTTTCTTTTTCTTTCTAACTTAGATTTTTTGTTAAAATTGTCATGATGTTAATATTTTGGAAGTGACTATGTACACACGAGTGTATATAGCTGACTGACTATATACACATATGTGTATATAGCCCTTTGGCTATGTACACACAGGTAGATATAACCAATATATTAGTAAATATGAAGTCATATTATAATATTATATGTTTTTGTTCATTAATATATATTAAATATTTAAGCTTTTTCATAATTTTATTAATTCTTTATTACATACAAATAAAGTATAAGTCAAATAAAGATCAACAACTCAACAGCATATCCAGTGCTTTCTCTCTTTGGTTTTAAACGAAACAATTAAATTTCATTATTTTCAATACATTTAACATAATGATCACGTAAAAGATATCTGATCATAAAACATTAAAGATGGAACATCTCTATCTCTAATGCTTTATCTGTTTAAACTGAATAGTTCTTATAAACTTCCTCATTTTTGGATCGTTATGAGTTAAATTTTGATTTTTCATAAAAACAATTTTATTTAATTCCGTATAGCGTTTTAAAACAAGTAACGCTCGTCTATGGACTCGCTTAGCTCTTTCTCGTAGAAGAACTACTTTCTTATTATCAGCAAATTATTCATTTAATATACATATGTTATTCATCTCTGGCTCACTCATATCCCTGCTCTCTAAATCATTGAATCATTCCAATCGAGCCCGTAATCAAATCACCCGTTCTTGATTACTTTTGATGAAGCTTTATACAATAAACAAATAACTATTAATTAATTAATTAATAGCTAATTAATGGAAACGGATCACAGATTTAGACTCTTCATCGTTGATTACCTATGGTGAATTTTTATTTAAAATAATAATGATTAATAATTAGTTAATAACTAATTATTAATTAATTAATTAAAACTGATATCAGATTTGAATTCTTTACCTTGAATAACCCGCAGTGAAGTTTTACGAAAAATAATAATAATTTATAATTAATTAATATTTAGCTAATAATTAATTAGTAATAAGTTAGCTAAAACTGAGTTCAGATTTGGATTCCCCATCTTCGATAAACTTTGGCCAAGTTTTATAGAAAACATTAATAATTAATGAATAGTTAATAATTAATTAATAATCAGTTAAAACTAGTCTTTGATTCGAACTCCTCATCCTCGATTACCCTTCGGTCAAGTTTTATTAAAAATATTAATTATTAATTAATTAATAATCAATAATTAGTTAATAATTAGTTAAAACTAACCTCAGATCCGAACTCCTCATCCTCGATTACCATTTGGTCAAGCTTTATGGAAAATAATCCTTTTTGTCTTCACCTTCTTTTGGACCAATCACTGAAGTGCGGACATACAAGCAAGCAAACAAACAATTTATTCTCACAAGACTCCTCTCTACGAGAAAGAGAATAAATTCACAATATAATCGAGCCGATTCTTGGTTTGGTCTTGATTCATCTTTTATATGTCTTCGAACAGGACATCTATGATGACATACATACATTACATTTTGGTATTGAACATAGTTAAATAATTCTCTCGTTATTTTTTCATTATATTTCATTGAAGAACGTTTTATATTCATTGGTTGATAACAATTAATGCACCAATTTTTAAATTCTTTCTCAAAATGTACGCAACTATCAAACTGCTTTTTAAAGAGAGAATAATTATCTTGCTTTATTTTTCTGGTTGAAGAATTACGATAAGCACGAAACAATATACTTAGATTTAACTATAATAGCAACATACACCTTTCTGTAACAGACATTGAGAATGATTATGATAGACTTTTTAATAATATAAGAGGATTTATTTAGTACTATAAATGAGGTTATATGAAATCGGTCCATTTTATTATAACAATTATCAATTCATTTCATTTGATTTGAAAAACTATTAATTAGCTCGATAGAGAAAAAGATTAAAGTAAAGATTAATCAATCTATCTTAATAAAGGTTATGTCCTCAGATGTCAAGCTATTTGACATTTTCTATTTTTCAGTTTCCTATTTTTAAACCAATCAACTAAGAAAAGAAGATATAAAATTTTTCTTTACATAAGTGATCGACAAAAAAATATAATATAATGAAGAGGGAAGATAAGCGCTAACACTAGATGGTTATCATGTATTCCATTTAAAATAATGAAATTCAACTGTTTCGTTTAACACCAAAGAAAGCACCAGAAATGCTGCTGAATTATTGATCTTTATTTGACTTAATTTTTTTTCTATATGATTTATACTTTATTCGTATGTAATAAAGAATTAATAAAACTATGAAAAAACTTAGATAATTAATTTATATTAATCAACAAATACATATAATATTATAATATGACTTCATATTTACTAATATATTGGTTATATCTACCTGTGTGTACATAGCCAAAGGGCTATATACACATATGTGTATATAGTCAGTCAGCTATATACACTTGTGTGTACATAGCCAACGAGCTATGTACACATATGTGTACATAGTCACTTCCTAATATTTTTCTCCTTTTCGAGATCGAGACGATCTCTTGATCAAAATGGGAAGGGGTGAGTGTGGGGTGTGAGTGTGGGGGTTGGATGTGGGTGTGGGTGTGGGTGTGGGTGTGGGTGTGGGTATGGGTGTGGGTGCGGGTGTGGTTGTGGGTGTGGGGTGGGGTGGGGGTGTAGGCTGTGGGTGTGGGTATGCAGGCAGTTAGTCTCTTAACCCACATCCACATCCACATCCACACCCACATCCACATCCACACCCACATCCACATCCACACCCACACCCACACCCACACCCACATCCGCATCCACACCCGCACCCACATCCACATCCACACCCACATCCGCATTCACACCCCACTCTCTAAAAAAAAAGGAGTTTTGCAGAACCCCCCGAAAAGGTTCTGTAGATTTCTAAAAGCATCCAAGTGTGTCCAAAGTCTAAAAAAAGGGTAAAAAATTCGACAGAACCTTTTGACGGTTCTGCGGAGTACCCACTAGCAGAATCATCTCTTACGAAACCTTTTTTAAGGTTCTGTACAGCAAAAAAAGGTTTCGTGACGAAATACGAAACCTTGAGGGTTCCGTACAAAACCATTAGTATGACGAAAAATGATGATAGACGGGAAGATATTGTAGGTGAAGATGTACTTTCTTCCATTTCTTCATATCATATTATCGTCATCTGACGATTAATGATAGAAGGATTGTTCGTGTTGATGATATTACACTTTAGTTTATTCCTTCATGTCATACAATCGCCTTGTTTACAGATAAAGTACACGTTTATGTACATGAGCAGAACAAGCGATGATGAAAAGATAGAAGATGAGGCCAAGGAGAGAACAACGTAAGAATAAAGAGGTAGTGAGGCCAAGGAGAGAACGCATATATAATATACGAGTGAATGATAATGTAGAATGAGAAGAAGGTTCAATCATGCATAGGTGATCGTAGCCGTAACGCGATTATGAACACTACATATCATTGATTGTATAGTAACACACTGAGAAAGAAAAGATATCACATAAGATAAGATGCCTATTGGCACAATTAGGGTTTCGTATCAAAGGTTAATGGTTTTGTACTGAACCCTCAAGGTTTCGTATTTGGTCACGAAACCTTTTTTTGCTATACAGAACCTAAAAGAAGGTTTCGTAAGAGATGGTTCTGCTAGTGGGTACTCCGCAGAACCTTCAAAAGGTTCTGTCGAATTTTTTACCATCTTTTTTAGACTTTGGACACATTTGGATGCTTTTAGAAATCTACGGAACCTTTTCGGGGGGTTCTGCAAAACTTCTTTTTTTTTAGAGAGCACACCCACATCCTCGTTTAACCAAACATTCACACTCACACCGATACAAATCGAAAAGCATATACTTGATACTGAGTCAATATTTGTACAGTCATTATGCTAGCACAAAGCTTATCACGCCTAACTCACTGCGTTCGTAAAAAAATGTGTACGTAGGGAAGTCATACCCGTTTTAAGACGATTTTATAATGACTTCCATTAGTATCCAACTTTTTCGCCCTCTAGAGATATTGAGCATAATCGTATTAGATATTAAATGTTGCCGTGACCATCGACACATTTACTCTATGTCTTTCAAGACTCAACGATCAAGAGTGCTGAAGACACAGCATTTATAATAAGTGTTCCAGGTTGTTTGTCAGCTATTGATGGTGTGGGGTGTGAGTTTGGGTGTGGATTCTCGTTTCACCCACACCCACTCATTTCTGGTCATTGTAATGCTCGACGTGAGAAAAAAAGTTTTGTTTTACTTTATCGATAAACCAATTTAGTCGTGATGTTTTTATTTTATTATTTCTTCCTTGACTGCTCTGTCTTTTAGTATCATGTTTTGTTTGACGTGTGTCAGTTTTCAATGTTTGCTTTCTATCTTGTTTTATTCGCTTTCTTCTCACTTGTTTTTATTTGGATTTTATATATGCAACACTTTTTTTTCTCACATATACGTAGTATCATTGCACTGTATTTTAATGACGATATCTGGTTTCTCTTATGTTTGGTTCTTACTAAAGGAATAATAGTAACGATAGAGAGTAGATTTTTATCATCGGCGTCATATGTCTGATTATTTATTATATATTAAAAATGAGCATGCATAAGAAAGAGAACAACCATAAAACGCAAACGATTTAAATTCGACCTGATCCTGTAGAATCTTCTAAGTTTCCTTGCGGAATCCGACAGAGACTTAATGATTGGATTTCTTGAGCTGGAGTTCCAAAGGCTCTTGAATGCATTCTTCATCGTTCTCAACTAGAAAAATACAAAACGCGTTCCCAAAAGATGAAATTTTTTTAAGGAAACAAATGTATTTTCGAAAAGTAGAACGCGCTCTTCACCATTTAATTTTGAAATGGTTTCCACTTTTCGGAAACTCTTTTTTTTATGTCAAGAAAAATTCTCCACTCTCTCTCACGGAGCGTGAGAAATGTTTTTTCCGACATGCTTGTCCATTAACTCTACTATCGACGAAGATCAATGTAGCTAAGATCTTTGTTGATGATGAAAATAGACTCATCGTGTCTCATATTTTGATTTCATCGAAATTATGTCGATACTTTTTTCCTTTTTATTCAAATCCTAATCTTTCAATTTTTGTCACTCGAATAATGTGCTCACTTGAAATCTTTTGTTTTTTCTTTGTTTTTCATAACACATGTCTTTCCATCGATTAGCTATATCTAAAGTCTTAAATAGTCACAAATAGGTGGATAAGTCGTCTCAGCATGGGTGTGGATGAATGTGTTGGTGTTATTCAAGATTCGACTCACACCAACACTAACACCGATAACCACACTCAGACATCCCATATTCACACGCAAAACAGTTTCATTTTTCGAGTTGTACATGGATTTTGGCTTAGAAGATCTCAGATTCAACTCAAATTCTAAATTTTTTCAGGTTTACAGATTTCGTGCAATGACAACACTGCAACTCGATGATGCAAAAATTTATGGCTCATCAATCACAAGTGACTTATCTTCAAATGATGCAAATGCAACGACTAGCGATGAGAAAGAAATCAATGATGTCACTACACAAGAAGGAATTTTTACCGAATTATTAAATAAATTGCAAAACTTGAAAGAACAAGCAGCAACCTCGACCAGATTAGAAAAATCGACTTTAGTTAACTTTCAACAGATTCTGGTAGAGCTTATTAATGTTGTGGAAGAAAATAGAAGTAATTTTACAACCGAAATTTTCTCATTGATCAACGAATCTGTTAGGCAGTTTACTCGATCATCATTAAAATATGATGAGATAGAGGATTTCGTCAAAAGCAACAATTCTGATGCCATTGAACTGCTATTGCTCTATCTGAATTTTTTCAAGTTAAATGAAATTCAGAATTATTTATCAAACCAAGAAATGGACCCAAACGTAGAGCAATGCTATCAGAATTGTGCCGTGTTCGTCACGCAGATAATGCAATGGATTCTGTTTGCATCTACTTTTACAGAACAAGTTGCTGAAAAGTTAAGCAATTACAATGAAATATTAACGTCAATGCTGAATTACGTCAAAAAAGACCTGTCGATTTTCACATCGTCAAAACTTGGTTCGGCAACATGTGAAATATTAGCATTTCTACAATTTTATTCTGATAAAACTGTATTAGTACCAAATCTAATCAAAGCTGGATGTCCTGAATCAGTATTGAATTTGTGCTCAATGAGCTGCGGGTGAGTTGGAATGAAAACTACATATAATAGAGAGATATATTGAAAACCAAATACTTACGCAAGAAAGTTGTTAGATTTCATATCAGTATCTTTGTAATTTAGCGAAACACTTATTTTTTAAAAGATTATAAAAGATTTTTGGCAAACCCTCTCGCACACTAACAGAAAAAAGAACATGTTCTTATCATGTCAGATTTGGCATCGTCGAGTTTCTGTGGTCTTCTTAAGAGTGTTGCACAGTGTCCATTATTTGCATGACAGGTGGTCATATGAATTTCTTGTTCAAAAACAGATTTCTTTTGATCAAAAACTATTGTTTATCATATAGAAAATCATTCTTAAGAGGAAAACCCTTTTCAAAAAAACTTATTTTCGGCAAAAAATACCTCTGGAGGACCTTTATCCAAATTTTTTTGAGAAATTTTTTCTTGTGGAAAATAGTTTATGCTGTATGTTATTCGATGCAATTTATTGCACTGAATCTAAATATGTCAATTTTATTGAATAAAAACATTTCTGGACCAAAAAAAGTCAAACATAACTAAAAAACCATCAAGTTTTAAGACCCTATATCAAAGTCCAGGAACGTTTGTACTAATTTGTGCTAAAAATGTTGCTAGGGGTTAGAGAGACGAATACTTTGACAAACTTTGAGCGACTTTGGACCATGGCTAAAGATGGCATGCTCATTTTCCTAAGATCAGCCGTTCGAAAAATCACAGGAGAAAAATTTTCGTTTATATAAAGCATTTATTAGGCTTAAAATTAAAATTTTGATTTTTACGAATCGATAGAGGGCGTTGAGTCAGCTTCGAATATGTGCTGTTTCTGTCTACTCATCGACTGGGTCTTATGCAAAAAAGTTAATACTTTTATACCATCAATTAGAGCATGGAAGTGTGGATCCTCTTTTTTACCATACCAAGGTACACTCACACCTCCACACTCTCTAAAGTCTTTATATGGCCATTAATGCAACATTGCACATTGAGAAGACATGTATCAAAGGATGGCAGGACTATGTGTCACACCACTCGTGTTGACACATGACTCACTATTGTTGGGACTGACATAGGTAGATTTCTTTATTATGATTAAGGTAGAGCCGTTACGACTCTTGTTATAATCCTTTGGGCGTTGAGCTGATTTTTTTTACAGTTTTTGACTTTCGATTTGCCGCGTTTAAATAGATTTAGTTTTGGGATTTCTACCTTTTTTTGCTTTTTGATGATGTTGGACTCTTTTCTTATGGATTCTCGGGCAATCCATGCATTTTAAATCCTGAAATTGAAAGATGCATAATAATTTTGTTTACGACTAAGTGAATCGGTCTCCGATGATCGCTGTTTCCGATTGATCTGAAAAGAACAAAAATCCATCTCTTCGACTTGTAAGTGTAAAGTTTTTTGTTTTTAAAGATATGGCGAACAACACTGTTCAATCGAAAGGGTGAGTTTTAAATTATGTCTATATAAAAAATTCCACTACTACTACTATTTCTTATTGTAACTAGACAAGTTCGGAGAAAGCAGACGCTATACGTCCATTAATCAATATTATTTACAACATCAGTCGTCACACTGATGGGATAGACAATTTAAACTCTTATCATGCTCTTAGTGTCATCAAACAACTTGAAAATTATATCATTGATGATGAGAGCAACGAATTGACTTCTCTCACTCGTACGATTTCAGCTCTTCTTTCAAAAACATCAATAACAATGGCGACACCAACCATACAGACGAATGATGTAAACTCGAACGAAGAGTCAAGTATACTCAGCTGGCATGATAATGATTCTAGTGACATTGAAGAGGAAGCAGAGACTGTTGACATTTCTGACGAACGAATTTTCTCTGATATCTTAACAAAACTACAGTATCTTCAAAGTAACATATCAAGAATCAATGAAGCGAAGTCTTCTGCAAACAAAAAAAGTGAATCATATAATGGCTCAGAAATTAAAACATCGAAAAATAGTGAAACTGAATTATCGGAAGATAACAATGAAGATCGACTAGATAAAACAGTTTTGGTTGAATGGTATCAAATTCTTGTTGAACTCGTCAGTGTGATTGAAGCTTATAAAAGTGATATTACAAAGCAAGACTATTTTGGAGTTCGAAAAAAAACAAAATCACTTTCAGCGATTATTAATACTTCAAAAACATGGCTTCAAGACGACGATACTACTTACGCACATGAAATAGTTGATTTATATTTTAATTTCTTCAATTTACAACACATTAAAAACTATTTAACACAGAATACTGATATAAGTGATGTTGTGAAATTGTTATATGAAAATTGCATCCTCTCAAATGTTAGTATCATCCTTGAAGGTGCTTTCAATTCTGTTGTCTATGCTTCATCGTTTACAGCTGAAGATTTAAAGCAACTAATTGTCTATAACGAAATTTTAATGTTAATGATGAGCTGTTTAAAACAATATTATAATTCTAATATGCTTTCAAAATGTTCCAAAACAATTGTGTTACTTCTTGATTTTTTAACCACATACTCTGATAAGACAGAATTGGTGCCAAACTTGATCAAACTTGGCTTTCCAGAAAGTGTTATGCATATGATTGAAATCATATACGAGTATGCTGTAGATTGACTCTAATTATCTATCATGAATGAGAGAGAAATTATTGATCATGTTGAAGTGTTGACAAACTACAAAAAACGCTTTGTAGCATAGATAATAGACATGCGACAAACGGAATTTGACGGTTGCTGTTTGACAGCTTTATGTTTTCGGAAGAAAAAATACTTTCGATTTCTGACTATAAAGAAAATAGTTTTCCGAGTTGCACCACAAAACATTCTTGTGCGACATCAACTTTTCTGCAGCATTAATTCTTGATTCGATTCGGAAAAATCACTTTTTCAAAGTCAAAACCAAAAAATATTTAGAAAATTGGTATTTCCATACTTTCCAAGGGAGGAACTTTTTGTAGAAAATTGAATTATCCACAAATTGGTCTCATGGTGCAACAAGGTAAAACACGTTCATTTAGTATTGAAAGTTTTCCGAAAACATGTTTTAGATCAAAGTGTTTCAACTCAAACTATTAGGTTGGTCGCATGCCTAGTCTTGAAAGTCAAACTTTTATAGCCTGGTCCACTTTTCGTGAAAAATCACTGGGAACTTTAGTAGTTTATCAAGAATTCCTAAAAAAACTTATAGGCTCTAAAGTGGACTACTCTACTTGTTGTCACAGTAATATCGCTTTGTTGTTAATCAACAAAAATTCACTTTATACAAACACATTTACCAGTTTTTCAAAGTCTTTCACCTAAGTTGTTTAGTAGTGCTCGTTGCAGTGAAGAAGTTGCTCGATTCAAATATGAACTTATGTCAAAACGATTAACTATCTCTGAGAGAACTGAGACAGAAGTGTAAATGATATTTATCACTTAGAAAAAAATGATCTTAAAAACGGTGTTTCTTTTTGAATCTTCATTTTCTTATATACGTCGATAGATACGAAACAAAACGATGAATGCATTTCTGCATTCCCTCATTAATCCTCGAGGTAGTCCCTGATGACTTCCTTGGGATTTCAAATTATTAATTACTCTCTAGAAATTTTGCATCTCAACAGATTTTTTATATCTCAGATAATATCTGTAACATGCCACAAGTAGGATTAATATTACCATAGGAATTCAAACAAACTCTCTAAATAGCTTTTTAGATGAATTGATCGCTATTATCTATAGTCTGTTCAATTGTTTATATTGTCTATGCCTCGACTGATAATTGTTTGGAACATTTACATTTTTATCCAGGTTATGTTAGGTCCAGAGTTAACCGTTTTTCAGAGTCTATTTGCCTAGGAGCATGATCCAAGTACAACTTGATAAGCTCTATCCTGATAAAAACTACTTATTTTCTAATAGCTCAACCTCATGCAGAGAAATCGCTACCATATATAGATGTTCTTAGAGAAATGAACCAAAAAGACGATCGAATCTGAATCTGAAACAGACTCCATTAAATTTTTTTCATTTTTCAGCTATCGTGGCCGAGATAACAAAGAACCGAAAGTGAGTGATTATTTATATAATACATATATAAATTCCATATTCACCTATTGTGCCACACTATTTAGGTTCTCGAGTACAAATGTAAAGCTTTCAGGCCATTAATTACAATTCTGTACAATATCAGTCGTCATGAAGATGGAATACAGGTATTAAATGCGCTTGGTCTTATGTCGGTATTGAGAGAAATTCAAACAACAGTCAAAAAGAGCAATTCTTATTTTCGAGAAACAGTTGAAATCTCGTGTATGACACTGGCTTTACTGTCAACTCCTGAACAAATAAAAAATGATCGTAAACAGATGAATATAGTTTTAGATGGTATCCTTGATAATCTAGTTTTGGCTGCTCGGGAACAAGATTATCGATACCAACATAGATTTCATGTGAGTGAACCACTAGTTGTTTTGGTAAAATTGTTTAGTTATGATCGTACTCTTGATTATATAATGCAACATGCAGAAGTTGAATCACTAGAAACAACAACAACGTTAGAATTTTTGCTTGATTTTTTCTTTAAATATTATGCTACAGTCAAACATGATGATCCACTCAAATTGACAACAATGACAGCATTATGCAATATTTTTTGGAGTGTTTCACTACGACCTCAATACAAACAGGAATTGTATGAAGATGAAAAAAAATTTGAAGAATTTAAGAAGTTAATAAAACAGATTGCTCGTGGCAAAGACAACAAAATGATTGTCACAACATCTATACACTACGTTCCCACATACATTGAAAATATACAAAAAGCAGCCAACGGTATTTTGTGTAATATTGTTGAACAACAAGAACAACAGCAATCTGAAACTCAAAAATCAGAGCGATATAGAGTCAAGCGATCTCGAGCTCTAGCGCTCTCTCTTAGATCGTCATCAATGAATAGTCCAAGTATTCCTAAACCTCCTAAACCATCAATTATGATTAGTTACTCACACGGAGACAATGATGTCTGCACACAACTATACAATGAGTTGAATAAAAGAAACGATGAATTTGATATTTGGATTGATCGTCAATGTTGTAAAACTGGTTATTTATGGGGTAAAATAGCTGATGGTATTCAAGAAGCGAGTGTCATTCTGTGTCTTCTATCAAACAAGTATTATGAAAGCAAATCATGTCAACAGGAATTTGTCTATGCAAATGATCATTTGAAGAAACAGATTATACCAGTGTTTATTCAAAAAGATAAACCACCAGGCTGGTTAGGTGAAAGCATTTTCAGCATGATTGAACGTCAAAAACTCTAAACCATTTATTATTTTTTTTCTGTTTAGCTATTCATACGTGTTTGCTAAAATATGTTCGATTTTGTCAGACTCAACCATTGGAGAAAGAAAAGTTAAAAGATTTAATGGAAATGATCGACGAATATTTATCATTGAACAATAGCAATAATGATGCTGATTCGTCGATTTCAGTTATGACAAGGCCTGTTCCTGTACATCATGAATTAATGATACCAGCAGAAACAACAACGGTGATGCCAGTTACACAGAACAAAGGATTAGAAATTAAGCCACAAGTTGTTTACAGAAGGTGTGTAAATTCAGTTATTTGTAAAAAAAAAATGTTAGACTTTTCTCTTACAAGAACTCATAGATGCGCTATTTAATTAGAATGCCCTAGAAATGAGTGAAATACTGTATGTCGCTGTAACTCGTTCTCTTACCGCATCAACTCCAGTGTTATAGGTTTGATCTATTCTACCTCTCTTCTGCTATTTCGATGACACATGCATACGACATCATACATCAGACTCTCTCATGCACACATCTTATAACTACATAGCTACATAACAAATCAAATAGACGAGAAAGAACCTGCGTATATATCATCACATGCAGTGAGAGTGTTTAACGAAAAGGCAAACACAAAAGAAGAGATAATGATATACGATCGAAGAAAGAAAGAAAGACATCATATTTAGGAAACAGAAAGACAAGTAAAAACGTATTTTGAAGGCGATGCTTATAACACTAATGTAGAAAAAGCATTGGATAATCGTCGGTTGTAAGCGACTATTTTCTCGAAGTAAAGTAATCCTATAATAGTGTGGAGATATAACCATGGTTATCGATTTTTAATCGTCGAAATTCATGATATTCAATTATTCACATGGAATGCATTAAAATCTTGAGAACATTACCAGGAAAAACACTGGTGACATTTAGTGCTAGCGCTACATGAACATTGTTTTGTCACTAGAATGGCATTAGTTTTCACTGATGACTTTTCACATACTCTGTGTACCTTTGTGTTCGGCTGTCAAGATTCAAACTTTACCGATTTCTTCTTTGTTCCAGTCAACGAACATACCATTAGTCGAAATCTGAGTATTTATACAATGAATGTATTTTTCGAGGTGTGGGTGAGGGTACTGTGTATCAGTATAGCCAAAACTTGAAAGGATACTATGTTTCCGAATGATCCCGACTTTAGCCACTGTTTTTTTACATGTATACTATCACTGGCAGAGAGCATCGCTTTTCGATGTTAGTTGCAATTAATGACTAACTCGATGCAAGCTCGTTTACTCTTGGTTTAAGTGATATACGCATGTTCCAATGAATATACTACGTATTGATGCTCTTTTTACTTTGATATGATCTGAAAATATTGATGAGAATAACTCATTATTTTATATTCAAGGAGCTGTCCAAACATTCCTCTGTTAAAGAAACGAATCAACATGTATTCAGCGATATTTTACACGGAAAATGTAGCTTTTTCTAATAAACTCATCCAATACTGCTCATTGTTCTGCCTCACTCAAATGGTGATCCATTAACATTTATTTTTAACAAAACCTATGAGGGTCAATGATATTTTAATTGACTAATGCCGAATTTTTTTAAAATGTACTAACGACCATTTTTTAAATAACTTTTCAATGGTTCAAGCTATAGAGATCAGGTTTTCACCTTTAGAAAGAGCAAGGTGTGGGGCGTCGATCTGTATAAAATTCATTAAGTTCAAGCCTCTTTTCTATAGCTGTTTGCAGTCAGATATTTTTTTGTTGTCTATTTTCATGAGTTTTCGTGACAAGTTAACATCAAATTAGACCAAAATGTAGCCCAAATCTCCCTGTATTTGTGCTAAAATTTTAAAATCTTTGCGTTTTCCTCTCGGTTTTTTGCCTTACACTTTGATGCTAACATATGAGAATTTTAGTACAAATACAGGAAGATTTGGGCTACATTTTGGTCTAATTTGATGTTGACTTATCACGAAAACTCATGAAAATAGACAACAAAAAAAATATCTGACTGCAAACAGCTATGGAAAAGAGGCTTGTACTTAATGAATTTTATATAGATCGGCGCCCCACACCTTGCTCTTTCTAACGGTGAAAACCTGATCTCTATAGCTTGAACCATTGAAAAGTTATTTAAAAAATGGTCGTTAGTACTTTTAAAAAAGATCCGACATTAGCTTCCATAATATGGTTGTACCTAAGCCAAAAACCATTGTAGTGAACTCGAACAAATCTTGTTTTGTAAAGAATTGTTTGCTCTATCTTTATCATTCATCGAAACAAAATTCTATTTATGCATTCTAGATACTGAGAAGCTTGGGAATCCGATAACATTTTTTTTGTTCTTGCATATTCCTGTTGGAAACGATATTTTCACTCGAATCACGATTTGAATTACTTTTAGTGCTTAAGTCAGTGAAAAAAAAAGGCAACAAATCTTATTGAATAATTTTGGTACTCACTGTATCACTCGGAGTATGCTAGAGTCCTCTTCAATTTGATTTCTTCTAGGAAACTTGCCGTCAATCTCGATGAGAAACCCATATCACAATGGAACAGGGACGATGTTGCTCAATGGTTTCAACAGAATAAAATTATGCCTGAACTGTATAAATTATATCAATTCGAAGATGGTCCTGAACTATTAACTTATGCTGCAACTATTTTAGATGAAAATGTATTGAAATTAGAACAGCA
Organism: Rotaria sp. Silwood1; assembly: GCA_905250075.1. Classification (NCBI taxonomy): domain Eukaryota; kingdom Metazoa; phylum Rotifera; class Eurotatoria; order Philodinida; family Philodinidae; genus Rotaria; species Rotaria sp. Silwood1. The sequence goes on from CAJNOP010000308.1 coordinate 227,666, forward strand.
ACTCTATTCTCAAGCGTATTCACAAGCAAATGATGGTAAAGTATTGTTAACACCACCATTTTCACGATTCACGAACGCTTTGCGAAAATTGCACTATGATACTGAATTGAAAATGCAAAAATCAGCAATAGGGGCAGAACCAATTATAATGAATGCTAGTAATAGTGTTGGTGGTAAGCCTGTAACAAGAAACATTTCACGTATACCAACAAGATGCTCAACAACGAAACCACATGACTAACAGAACATCCAGATCATAAGCTAATTTTAGAACTACAAAAGAATTTTCTTTTTTGACTGCTGTAACTTACTCCAATTTGTATTACAAATCTCGAACAGTTTGTGAGTCTTGGATAACCTAGAATTCAGTGTTTAACTAATTACACAAAAAATTTTTTGTTATTTGAGAATGCAGGCATGGGTGTGGGTGTGGGTGTGTGGGTGTCATGTAGGTGTAGCTATGAATGGGTGCGAGTGTGAGTGTCATGTAGGTGTGACTGTGAATGGGTGCGAGTGTAGGTGGGGGTAAGAGTGGGCGTATTTCTTTTTTTGACACCCACACCCACACACCACACCCCAACCACACCTACACACACACTCCGCCCCACTCACGCTCACACGCCTCACCCACACGCTCCACCCCCATAGAGAACTGCGGGACCACGTTTTTTTGGTCCCGATCCCGGTTCCGGCTGATATTTTGTTTTAGTCCCGGTCCCGTTTTTTTAATAGCGAACATTAAAAAAAATTTTTAAGAAACCTATTACGGTGTCGCACATAAGTGTGCGCTGTGTAAAGTGCATATTCCTGATTCTGCTCTTATAAATTGTCTAAAGAGTCTATTATCTGTCTATGTGTGAATATTATAAACATGTTACTGTTAATAGATATTTGAAAACATCGGTTATTGTTTTTTTTTATCAAATAATAAAAGAAATCATTGATCATCAATCGACTTGAAAAGACAATTGGGTTCTTTTTTTTATTCAAAATAATTTTTCGGGACCAGCTAAAAAATGGTTTCAGTCCCGGCCCCGGTACCGGTCCCATAAAAAATAATTTTTGGTCCCGAAATTGGTCCCGCGGGACCGGGACCGGAACCATTTTGCAGTTTCCTACACCCCACTCACACTCACACTTGACATCGACACACTCCACCCATACCCACAACCATTACAGGCCTGCAGAATTAGTCTTTTAATTCTGAAACCCGACTCCGACTCCGAAAACTTTCTGCTCCACTACTCTGATAAACTTCTTCTTCAATACTCCGACTTCGACTTCGAAAAACTCCGAAATTTTTTCATCGAAGACGGGCGACCTCTGATATATTTTATTGCTTAATTTTGAATAGCTCAAATCAATAAACAAACAATGGAATAAATGAAAATGAAAGAATCATTACAAGACTTGTTTGAATTATTTGTTCATTTGTTGTGCAGCGAAAATTAAAACAAAATCACTAAGGAGTATTTTGACAAACAAAGAACTTGAAAAGCTGATAGATGGGAAACATGAATCTGTAAGATTTGTAATAAAGAAAAAAGCCACAAATTCTAGTCAAATGTGGGAACATTTTCATCAAATTTTCGTCAATGATTTACAAGAAAAAATTGTTTCATGTAATGAATGTAAAAGATTATTGGGATTTACATCAATAAATCGTACCAACAATTTAAAAACGTATATCATTATTGCTTAAAAACAAAAATAAAACAAAATGATCTTAATCAAACAACAGCATATGATTTTTATTCAACTTCAAAAAGAATAGATATTCTTAGGAAAATCAAATTATCTGTAGTACAAGCATGTGCTGAATTTTCAGCGTTAGATGACCGAGCTTCTGATACGATGAAAGAAAATAGTTTTCAAAATTTAGCACAAGTCTTATTTGATGCTGGTCGTGCACTCACCAAGTCATCAATACAAGTACAAGCTATTCTTCCAAACCCTACTACTGCAATAAATTAAAATTTTAAAGGACTTAACTGGTATTTTTAATCTTCCTTTTTATTGTTTTAGATTAGTAGGAATGTGGAAAGGATTGATGAACAGTCAAAACTGCAACTGATCCAAATTTGTAAAAATTTAAAAAGTTTTTGTGCGGTGGTGAACAAGTGGCCAGAAAGTACGCAGATAAGAATGATGCCCGTTGAATCGATCAATATTAAAGCATTCAAACCTCTCTTTTTGCTTTTATTTAGGAATGAACTATCGTGGTATCGGTTTACGATATCTTGATGACGATTTCAAGTTACTATCATTTGTTCTTGGTTGTTATTTTTATGATGCACCGGCTCATTCAGCTGCACATTTTGGTGCTTTTGTTGATGATAAATTACAAGAATATAATTTGCAACTTGATTCATCTAAATTTGTCGTTTGTGATAATGAAATGAGAATGTTAGCTGCGTGTCGTGATCAATGTACAAGAGTAAGTTGTTCTGATCAGTATTTGAATAAACAATTGCAGCACGCATTTGAATTAAATGAAATTCATACAAATAAAAGTACAATTGAGAATGTTAATTGTGAAACAGCTCAAAATATTTTTCTTCAAGTGAAAAAGATCGTTACCAACGTTAGACGTTCACATCGTCAACAGGAATTATCAATGAAACTACAGATTTATAGTGAAACTAGATTCAATGGTGCTATGACAATGCTTGATATATTCCGTAAAATGTTTTATGAGCTGCCATTAGTATTAACTAATACCAAATCTATGGATAATTATAATTTAACTGTTAAAAAATCTCTTGATGACATCTGTTGTTTTCTACAACCATTTGAAGAAGTTATTGAAGCACTTAGTGAAGATCATCAACCTACTTTACATCGAGTTCGTTCGTTGCGCCAATGTTTGATTAACAAACGTAAAATAAGCGAAGAA
>CAJNOP010000309.1:0-14045 GCA_905250075.1 Rotaria sp. Silwood1
TTTTTTTTATATATTCTCTCGAAATAAATAATGGAATTCGTTTTGACACATATCAAAAGAATAGCTAAAATGAAAAGAAAATGATGAATGCAACCGAATCGTTGATTTGTCTTTTCTATAAGAAAAATTATAATCGTCGATTTTTTATTCATTGATACACATATATTCTAGTCTAGATTATGTAATTTGATATGTTGTTCCTCAATGACGCTGTTTTTAAATATTCTTTCATTTTTATTTAGTTGAACAACAGATGTATCATTTCACATTGTCTTTATTTTACAGAAATACTTTCTTTTCATAATCTTTTCTAACTAAGCAATACTTTTTCAAAATAAAGTTATTACCACAATCCCTACGAGATTAAAATGAGCAACACGATATACCTATTGTTACTTATTCTCTAAAAACTGCTCTTTTTTACGTATACTGGACATATTCCATTAGTATTGCTAAATTTACAGAGTCGAACTTCATAAAGGAAATATTCCATAAATACTCCAATTAGATGTTAGTTATACAGAACATTTGATAGTCTCTTGAACGTGGCTATCAGTCTCCCATGGAGTAAAATATTGAAGGAAACGGACCGCGTAACGCGTTTCCGAGGTTGTAGCATGCGTTTCGCAACGTTTTTGCAATATAGGACGCGTTTCGCAGCATTCTTACTTACATTAAATGCGTTTTGCCACAGTCGTTTTTTGAAACGATCCGAAACGCTTTTTTTCAAGATTGCGTTTCGAGGCGTTTCCTAATTAAAATGCTGTCGAACGCACTTTGGTCGACAGGCGACGCGTTCCACAGATACAAATTGGGGGAAACGTAAAACGCGTTTCTTTTTCAAATGTGTGTTGCATTGTTTTTGCTTGGAAGGATGCAAAACATATCCATTCTGCATACAGAATCTTGCAAAAATTCACCAACACAAAGCATAGGAGTTAAGCAAAGTAATTTCTTTAAAATTACTTTGTAAATGATATGAAATAGCACTTGAAAGTTTTGCTCCTTGCACTATTTTTGTACGTGAAAATCATGGCCCAGGATTTTATGAAGGCAAGACTAAAATCAAAGTCTTGGAAATTTTTAGGCTGCTAGGCTGTTATCTAGACCCAATTCGAAGTTAGACTAATGTAAAACATCAAAGTGTGACAAAAAATATATTCTTCTTACTTAAAAACTCATTTCACCACGTTTTTATTGAAAGAAAACGTGTTTCGTAAGGTTTACTTAAGAATTGTTTTCGACTTGTCCACGGAAGAAGATGATTCCGTCACGCTCGTTTGTAATGAATGACAAGTTACAGACAAATTTGCAGTGTCTCATTTTGACAAGCACAATTTTTTGTCCAAGATTGCAAATGCATTGGATTCTAGAGGTCGAGTCATTTGTATGAAATAAAACAAATAAAGCGTGACGGAATCACGTTTTACGTGGGCAGGTTGTTTTAAATATTGAGCATTTCAAAAAGATTTAGTAAAGACTGACACTAATATAATTAGTACACTAACTCTCTTTGGTTATTTGTGAACAAAAGAATTATCGCGTTAACTATAATTTGAATAAATATTAGTTTGAGTTCATACTCGAACTATTTGATAATAAATAATGATACTGTGTACAATACTAGTAAACATGATTTTAGTTTGTACATTGTTGAAGTAAGAGTGACTTTTTAATAAAAGAGATTCGATTTACAAAAGAATACTCCTTTCATTTATTGATGTAATTGGATAAAACAATGACGAATTTACATTTACGAAAATCTATTAATCAAGAAAATAAATAAAAGATTAAATTTTAAATTTTTTAAAATTTATATATAAGAAATTTAATTTTTTATATATTAAATACAGTGTAAATCGATTAAATTCGTTTCTATTGTGTATCTAAATTTAAATCTGAAAGAGTTTAAATAAAATATGTATCAAGAAAAGACCACACTCGTAATTGGACATAGGCACCCAAGAAATGATAATTTTTAATTCAGTGGAATGGAAACTGAAAATCTAATTTAGTAAGTTTACGCGGGACTCTAAATGACAGTAGAATAAACACTTATATCATTAGATTATTTTAGTTGAACGGTTTGTATACATGTCTTATACTCCTATGTTCTCGTGTTCGAATCCGTGCCTTGACTGCATCAAAATTCATGTAAGTTATAGTTCTAAAGGCCTATGAAAAAATGTAAACGAATACATAAATTGTACCTGCAATTCAAGATCTATGAAGTCATTGACGATTTTCAATTTTTTTTCCATCTAGAATTTACGGCACCACAGCTTGAGAAACGCTGCGAAATTTTTCACAAAAACAATCGTTACACAGCGTTTGTTTTAGCAGATGTGAAACGGGTCAAACCGGTCAGCATTAACGCGTTTCGCAGCTATGGAAAAATGCGTTTTCAGAACGCATTTTTTTCGCAGAAATTTACATCATGGGCTCTGTGATGAACTATGAAGGGTGTCTGTCACGGTCTGTGATGTTCTCTGGAGTCTGTCTGTCATGATCTGTGGAGAAGCTTCAAAATTTCAACCCTATATACTTCAAGACTCCTTTCAAATCGTTTTTCACAAAAGAAATATTCCTAAAGAAAAAAATAATCTCCTTATTAAAACTCAAGATACATCTGTCGTTGACATATGAAAACTAATATATATGCAAACAAAATCTAGAAGTGTACTTACTATGAATACATCTATTATTGTGTAAAAATAGATTTCAAATACAAGCAATGTAGTGCTGTTGATATTGACACATTAGAAAAATAAACAAATAAAATATTTATGAAAAGACAGAATTTAGAAAATCGACACGAAGATAAATCAAGATAGACCGAACTTGACCATCGGAGCCTGCCTAAGTTTGAACCTGAGTAACTCGGTCTAGACTGGGACTCAGTACATGGCTAGACATACACAAAATAATGTTTCGATGTTGTTTATGAAGGTAATGTCTTGTTATTTTTTCTTCCAAAACGGTGTTTAGAGGAGATAAAGATTAGTCTTGATCACAAGATTCTAATTGAAATGGCAAAATATTGTCTCCTTAACGACTTGAGTTCTCTATCCCAAAACTGTAGAAATTATCTTCTATATTCTAATAGAAAATCGTTTTTTTTTTTGAAGAATTCAGTTGTCATGTTGTCATTATTGATGATAAACAATTAAAAAAAGTATGATACAGTAAAATTTCTCTGAGTGTGCCCTATTGTAAGTGTGAATACATGTATGGAAGACACAAGTAGATCTGAAAATATGATTTTGACTCGGAAAGCATCTCTCAACTGTGCTACCTACTTTATATAGACAATAGACTCTTTGGGTGGCTTATGTTGTATAGTGTAATCTATAGATTTCGTTGTCCGTCCAGATCATGAGTTCATAGCAATTTCTGTTCAGTTTTATACCGATTAAAACAATCATTTATGTTCATAGATCCGGTGACGTTGAAATCATTCTATTTACGGTAATTGTCGATCACATCATTTACATGTTCTATTATTTTTTAATGGTACACTACAGTTGAAGTACATTTACAATCCAGATGCATCAGCATTTTGAAGAAGTAATGTGAAAATCTTCTTATTTGTTATGTTAGTAGGTATACACCACCAATAGTTTTGCACTAATCCATTGATACCAGATAAATTGAGTATTTCTTTAACTGATATAATTCACTTAGGTATGCACCAGATGCAAATTTGACTGATTGCCTTAGGACACATGTAGTGTTCTCCTACTAATCTTTAGTGATCCTTGTTCAATGATCGCTAATTATTATTTATGTTAATCATACATTAAATCAACTTTTCAACTGGTCAACTGATATCTAATTATCTAGTACTGATTCATGCAAACATGTTAGGTATTCATCAGCGTCTATTATATTTTCATCCTATTTCACAAAAAAATGTCTCGCATATTAGTTAATACTATCATGTCAAGGAATGCAAAGACTGAAAAGTAGTCATAGCTATTGTCTGTTTTTGTATAATAAAACAAGAAAAATGTTAGGATAATACATGAATACTTGATAAATGAGACAGAGAGAATATGTTGTATACTACGTAGTTCATTGTAAGTGGGATCTTTCGATACAAGCTAACTTTACAAAAGAAGCTCATTTTCATCAAAAAACAGTAGCAATGCAGACAAAACTGTTCTAATATGCAAGCTGCAGATCAATTTTTTATATTTCAAAAGAATATATCTTGATGTAGACTAGTTATTACAGATATCCTCACACTCACATCGCACGGTTATGAAAATCTTCGACATATACTACATCAGAATAGATAGCTTTCTCAATATGCACACATTGATATTGGAGATATTTGAAGACAGTCGATGAAAAACTTAACTGAGTTATATATCACAGCAATAGAATCAAAAACAAACGAAAAATGTGAAATACATGCAAGTAATATGTATTGGCATCTAAAATGTGGGAGAGAGACAAAAAGATCATCATTGTTAATACTGAAAATATTTATTCATGGTATGATCTTATCTAAAACCTCTTCTCTAGTTTCTAAAATCGTCTAAGTATGTTGACAATACTATATTTTTAGTAGTTTGACAGATTATGACCTTACTAACCTACCAAACGACCATGTAAAAACAATCTTGTAACTTGCCTTTGCACTACCCTATAACTTTAGTGGTCGACAGAGCCTTAATGCATTGGTTGTATTATATCAACAGATGATGATCATTTACATTTGAATCTTAATATATTTTTAACAACACTTTACAACTCCATTGCTCTATTAATTGAAAAAATGTGTATGTTTGAAGTATTTGATAATATAACACTATTTATATAGAATATATTCATAAGATCGAAAAAATTTGAGCAGAAGATTTCTTAAATTCATAATCGTCGATTAGTTTTATTTGAAAATGTTTATTCTCTTTATATAGTTATTAAGAAAGAGGACATAATCATTTTAGGGTTTCAACGATGAAAAGGATAAATTCACTATAGCCAATATTTGAACATTTGTTTTATTGGAATATAATGAAAATGTAAAAAACTGCTTCATTCTGTTATATCATATTCTCAATCAATCAATCAATCATCCATAATGCAAATACGAGGATGAGACTTTTCAAATATAAAATTTTCACAAACTAATTACGTATCTATACTCTACATTATTGATCACTACTGCTAGCATAATATGAATATTTGAATTCTAGAATGATTGTGTTCGACGAATTTGGTGGCATGCCTAATTTTAACATGGAAACTTATCGTGCCTTTGAAAAGAAAACAATTTTTTTCTTTTATCAAGTAACTATTTTGAATTTGATCCATCATTGACAAAGGCAAAGTATTTTAGAATGGTAAATTTAAATAATTCATTGATAAAAATTTGATATACCGATATATGAAAAATATATTTTTAGTTTAATTGTTTCTATATCTGAAATCATATCATCGAAAAGTTTTGTATCGATGCTTTTCATAACTGTACCTTTAAAACAGATTTAATCGAAATAACAGTTCTTTGGATATTTTCATCAAAGAAAACTCTAGTCGAAAAAGATTCATGTTAGTCAAAAAGTGTCTAGTTGAACCAACATTCTGTAGAAAATGTTTAACCGAGAAATTTTCGAAGAAAAACTTTGATTATGATCAAAATATTTTTCTATATTATCGTCTATTAGGAATGAACATACATTTAGAGGGAATTAGTGTCACATAACTCTTGTACTGTCGCCTCTTATACTACTTCTTTAGATAGTTTTATTTATGACCATCGGATGATCATATATTCGAATAAAACATTTCATTGTATCGAGATTGCCCGCCATACAGACGTAGGTATGTCGTATTGGGTAAGAACCAGGACATAAAGGAGCGAACCTTTGACTACCCGTCTCCTAGCAAGTCAAATTTTAGTCAAAAGATTTTTTCGATGAACTGCTTTTTTTACAGCAGAAAAAAAGAATTTCTGCCGAAAGTTAGTTCGATTGTAAAATATATGGGTATTTAATCTCATGTGTCAGCAAATGAAAATAGGTTACTGAAAAAAAGAAATATGATGAAAATGCTTGACTATGATGCCAATATTTTCCTTGATATAGTTTCAATTCCTTTGATACCTGACAAAAAAGTTCTTCGTCATAGTTTCTCATCAAATCAAGACAAATTATTCACAACATGTAGCATATTTATATTTTTCCGATTATCATAATGAAAATATGAAGTTGAAAGCGAGAGATTCGGTTTTTTACTTTTAGCCATCATCGAGTCTAATATAGCTCGACAGATGCTACTTGAAATAAGCATAAAAAAATTATTCACAAGCGATCTTTAAGAGTCAAAATTAACCACTATGATCCATTCGTTTTTGAATGATTTGCCATAAAGTTCGCACATTACCAGCACCGAAACCACTTGCACCACGTCGTTCAATGAGCTCCAAAAAGAATGTATCATTGTCGAAGATCGACCGGGTAAATATTTGTAAAAGAACTCTAAACAATAACAGCAACCATATGAAACAGTGTATCATTTAATCATAATCAATAAACATACTTAGTTAATAATTTCGACGTTGTGTTCTCTGTTTTCCAACTGTCAGCTTCATCATCAAGCAAAATACCTAACTTGCATAGCTCAGCTGCATTTTCACCTGCTGCTTCAATCACCCGACCATTGTTTTCCTTCAGAAAGAAAAACGTATTAATGTGTATTAGTGATAATAGTTCTAAGCATAGTCGACATACTTGAGAATAGTAGCTGGAACACGGACTCAAAAACTGAGCACCATTGGCTTTTGTCAAACGAACAACTTCTTTGATACTATTGGTACATGTGAGTGCAATATGTTGTAGGCCTGGTTGACCATTATGCCTTGCAATGAAAGTTGTGATTTGATCTGATGAGCCTTATAGAAGAAAGTGATGTTTGAAAATTTCTTTAAATCAACACTAACTATTTGATAGTTACCTGAATTTGGATCAATCAATGACTCGGCAAAAACAAATTTGAGCTTTGATGCTGCATCACCACAGCCTGTCTCAGAACATTTCCAATAGACACTTGAAAACATGCGCATACCCATAGAACCAACACGGACAGTGAATCCTTGAAATGGATCGTCTTCTCTAAACAAGAAGCATGAGTAGAGATAAAAGAATCAATCTTTTTCTTTTATCTTAACTTACTGATTAATGACAAAACGTTTCAAGCCCAGTACATTTTCATACCATTCTATGGCAACTTTAGCTGAATTACGTGGCATAGCAAATGCAACGTGATCAATGGTACTCAACAAATTCTGATTTGTTTTCTGTTCTTGAGAGGAATCTATCGTTATCGGTAAGAACCCAGGCAAGTAAGAACCCGAATATTGAGACATATCGATTATTGAATGGACAACATTGCCGATACATGATTTGATGCAAGCATATTCAATCGATCCATACTGATCTACGGCTTTGCGACGTGATACAAGTACCTACATAGAAAAAGCGAAAGTCAACTATTTTTTTGATTAAAATATAATTTCTGATAGAGTATTGAAGGATATAGTGAAGAAAAAAAAGGGAATATCTCAGTTGTTTTGCTCACACTAACAGATATGTTGACATTCTATTTTCTATTTCTGAACGTTGAATATTTATATTAGAAAGATATTTAGTGATTTGAGTCGATTTGCAATCTTGGCGTTCAAAAGTTCGTTTTTCTTCTCTCTTAATTTGTATCATTCTTAGTCTCTGTCATATCTTATAAAAGATACTTTGATATAATGTTGTGTTGACCTTGTAATAAATTGTGGTAGATATAATAAGCATCTTTACCTACAACTTAAGTGGTTTCAGTAGGTGTGTCACATTTAATCAGTTAATGGTCAGATATCGGTAGAGCAACAAAAATATGGTCTTATTCCATCTCATAATGTATCTCATAACTTAACAGTTTTTTATTCCATTATGTCATTTGATATTCTATCTCATTCAACCGGGTTACGTGGTAGAAAATGTCAGAAAACTGCATAGTCAAAATTCATATTTGGACGATTTCCTTAAAAAAAACAACAATATATTGATAGAAGCATTTTCTCGATCCTTTCCCTCTATTTGGACATAACATGATCGACAATCATTTACTGTCAGACAAAGGATAAATTTATTTCTCTAAATAGCGATTTGGCTGGATGTGTAAAGAAAAAAATCATATGCATATGAATCTATCAAATGATGCTGTTTCATAAGAAGAGAATCGAATGGAATTCGAACGAAATTTCAATCTTTTGTTGGGAAAATTGATTGCAAGATGAATTTTTTCATATGTTGTGTGAGAATATCAGCCAGAGATCACTGAAATAAGATGTGAATCTGTTTTTCATTGTTAAGCCTATAACATCTTGGATGGTTGACCTTGACTAATAGTTCAGTTTAGAATGTGAAATATCTACTTCAAAATATGCATAATATTTTTCTTTACTTTTGAGTAATTTTTGATCATACTAAGCTATCGAGCTCGATTCTTCACTATTGGGGACAGAAAATAATGCGATGATGAAAACTATTGTATCATCCTATTCCATATCTTTCAGGTTTTCCTTTCATCTCATCTTGGGATGGAAGAAGATTTGTTTTACATCCCGCTAATCTAGAGTAGGATTTATGTTAAAAGTTTTTATAACACATCATCAGTTCTCTACGATCGAAATATTTTTTTTTTTCGAATCCTTTTTTTTTATAAACCTATAATTTTAGTCAGAAGTCAGTTATAAATTGGACTTACTTGAGCATCTGATGTTCGATCGAGCACTGACTGAACAGATGTAACAGCTAAAGCAATATTGAATGCAGTATCCCGATTGATCACCAAATTTCGTGTTGTTTCATCACCAAGCAATGGTGTTAAAATTTCATAATGATTTTGACTGCAATTCATTTCCGTCGTTTTTTCTGCTACTGCTGTTGTCGTTGATATAATCAATTTACATTGACTTGATTCCAAAAGCCACTGAGAATAGTCACATGTAGTTCTTGTGGCTGATAAAACAAAACCATAGGTTTGCACAAATATATCAATCAAATTTTGTGGACGTGTCGTATGAAATTCGACATGATGGATTCCAGTAGCATGTTTAATGGTCATTTTTGACTATGCCAAAAATGGGTCGTAATACAAGAATATTTGTATGTATTATGTAGCACAATATCTAAAAGAAATGTTTAAGTATATAAGGTGAAAATTTAGACCCAGTCGTCTAGCCAAAGATCGTCATAAATACATTAGGATCTCTCAATTAACAATTGAAGGTATTATTAATATACGGTCTTTGACTTTATATCACTAATATCTCGTGCTCTTACGTATATATAAAATACATTTCTATTGCATATGTAGAAGATTAAGTAAATAGATAGTGAAGATAAGTGTCCCAAAATGGATACAAAAAAAAGTAATCTCTCTTTGGTAGCAAGAAAAGCTACATCATCTATGACGTTTGAATCCTACAGGGATTGTGCTAACAGCTTTTATTTTTGGACTATCTAATATTATGTAAATTCATCCCTCCATATTGCTTTATATTTAGTTCAAAGTCGACCATCGAGTTAGGCATGCAGCGAATCTGAATGCTCAAATCCAAGGTCGGTCTTCAAAGCAGTTATTTTCAGTTAATTAATAAAAGAGAGTACAAGTAGACCAAAAGAAAGAGTTTTAGACTTGACTATAGTATGTCTGTACATAGTAGAGCAAATAATCCAAATGCTGCTAATCTGTAGATATACTAAAAAAAGAGTTAACAATATTCTGATATACTTCAATCTCTACACTGAGTACTAACCTAATTGAATCTTAGGGTATGTATTTTCATGATTATCGATATACCGCAAGAAACCCTTGAAAAGATGTCCGAATAATTGACACTGTGTATACTATTTGAATAGTCCAGGAAGCCATAGCTAAAGCTGAGCTGTCGTATGAACCGTTCCTGTCGAATATTGAGTAAGACTTTGATATCAATGCATGCCTACCTCGAAACATAGAGTCGTAATGTAATTGATTGATTGCTCCTTTTCTTTTTAACATGGACAAAAAGGAATGTAAGAAAGATAATGTTTTTCTATACTTTATGTTTTCCTAGGTTGTCTCTAATATTACTATGAAATAAAAAATATTGATTCAATGCAAGAAAATACCATGTATTGTAATAAAAAAACACTAGTATGGCAGGCAAGTTCAAATCACTTGAACGGCAATAGAGGACGCTCGAACTATAACTCATTAGTAATGTTCCGAATTTGAGACACTCCTAATCCGAAAGTGTTCTTCACCTTACGTTTCAGGAACTTCTCAATCTTTGATAGAAAAATGACAACATTTTACCTTTATTGGACAGGTCTATAACAACAAAAAAGTAATATGTTAAAATCGAAATATAATTGCAACAAGAAATATATAATTCTGAACTTGTTGATACCAGCGACCGTGCTCTGTTCCTATCACAACTATCATGCTACTTTATATACAGAAAGAAAAAGAGGAAGAGATTATATCAATATTAGAATTCCTTTCGCCGAAAACAGAAAGAAAGAAAAAAACATTGTGTCAATGACGAGCAGCTGTTTCATCGAAACACAACCGTTATATATGTAAGTATATATTATCACACGTCACTATGTCACCTTCGCATTTAAAAGCATATGTTATTCAATGTTACTCGATATCAAACGATACCACGTCAAACAATCGGTCTCCTACGCAACAGGGAGTGACGCACGCTATGATTAGAATGCGCTCTCTCTCTGTTTCTCTACCATTCTGTGCAAATAAATACTATTCTGTCAGATTCGATGAAAACATCGGTATTCAAGCTCAGTTAGATTGATTATAGTAAAACTTCTCTATGTGGGCACCTCTATAACAAGGGCACCTCATCTATATGGGCACCCGGCGGAAGGACCGGTCAATTTTTGCTGGAAATGAACCTCTATAACAAGGGCACCTCCCACTTCTGAGCAGTGGGCACTAATTTTAGGCCGTACTGTATAGACGAACCCCTTTTATATGGGCACATATAGTCATCATATGAGTCACTTCAGTGTACTTTTTTTCTTGTTGTTCTTTGTTGTCCTGTGAATGACATGGAGAATAGTCTCGTCTGACGACACAAACAAAATAACTCGTCTATACATTTGATTGTGCATTCAGTGATAAAAAAAAGTATAAATAGTCATGTTATTTGACATTGCTGAATAAAATCATTCAGAAATGACGTCGCATCATTATCTTACGCTTGACAAGAAGATCGAATTGATCAACGATAATTTTACATTGATTCAAAAACCAACAAGCAAAGCTCAATTACGGATTTTTTTCGAAAAAATTGATTGTAAATAAGAAAATAGAAAATAAACTTAGTTGAAGAAAAGACATTAAATAATGAGAGTGAAATCCTGATACAATCGATGGTCTAAGGATAAATTGGTAATATATATGTATGATTAGTGTTTGTGACCAATATCTGTAAAAATCTCTATAACAAGGGCACCTCCATTAAGTGGGTGATTTAAAAAAGTCCCGATGGTGCCCATCTAAGGGAAGTTTTACTGTATTTGCTTTTATGATCTGTTAATGCCAACTTGTTGATTGCATCTGTCGCTGTTGTGATCGATCCTTTTGAAAACCATCGATTCTTATTAATCTGTTATTCGACTTTGATGGTGTACTGTGAAGTTTGGTAGATTTTTCCAAATGTATGCGATAGAATGCTTGAAGCCTTTATAACTTGCGGATTTATTCTTTTGTTTCTGTGTTCCATGATAAAAAAATATTCAGTATTTTGACATTTGGATATTGTTACTTGTTATATATTACGTGAATTTTTACAAGGGCAGTCTCATACAGAGACTAACTATGATGAGTTCACGATTTGTGTACAGTTCAACATGTCACAGACTAACTCATTCATATTTCCTTCATACCGTTTATGGATGCACCAGTTCTTGTCAATGGAATACCAGTTTAAACTGAGTCACTAGTTAAAATGTTCTCAAATAATTGAATATTATTTTCATCTGATATATTGGCAGCAGTTCATTATATAAATATTTTAAGTGGGTACCAATTTAACTGATCACTTGATTTAACTGGTATTCGAGCCAACTCGATGTCCAATTACATGATACTAGTGTACCCTTAATACCGATGTAGTTTTTCAAGATTCCATGAAAGATACTCCCCGGACACTAGCTCCCCAATCGTACTTAGCAGAATCTTTATATTGATTGCAACAGCAAAAGCGTGTTAGGATCTGTCAATCAAAGAGCTCAATCCACACCACCACACAAAACCTCACCTCATCTACATCCACAGCCACAACCATACCTACACCCACACTCACACCCACACCTACACCCTCACCTGCACCCTTACCTTCACCTATACCCTTACCTTGCCTTTACCCACACCCACACCCGCATTCTTACCAACACCCACAGCCTATCGTTCTTGTAATCAATGAGAATTTTGCTGGGTAGGATTGAGGATCAACTGTCCAGCAAGCACCGGTGTTCGGGAAGCAACTGTTGCAGAGGCAAATGTCTCGGAACAGCAGCTACTGAGACTTATTTTATCGGGATTTATTGAGACTTTTCAATAAGTCTCTAAACACTTTGAGATAAATTCCGTATGATTTCTCAATACATGCAACATGTGGGTGAGGGTGTGCGTGTGAATGTGAATGAAGATGATGATAGGATTTGAGTATGGCTATGAGTGTTGATGCGTCAAAATATAGCCATAATTAATAAATCCTCATTAAATAAATAAATCCTGCAGAAAATATAAATCACGAAAAAATAAATCTGGGTAGCCCCTCTTTAGGAAGCAAGCGTCTCTGAGAGCAAGTGTTCGGGAGCAACTCTCGCGAAAGTATCTCTCTGAGGAACATCTGTCGCGTTACCATTTTTCAATAATCATCAAGCAATGTGCATGTGCATGTGCATGTGGATGTGGCTAAATATCGATATGAAATGTCGGTATGAGGTATTAGCGTGAATCGAGAATCGAAACAAGTCACTTTTTCAAGGGTCAGACAGACCAAAAGGGTACAAGTGTGGGTGTTGATATGAGTTGAAGTTGTGGCTGTCGATGGATTTTAATATGCGATGTGGGTGGTGTATTGGTTTGATGGTCAGTGTGGACGATTTCGTTATAGCTATACTTCCTTTATCGACATTCACATTAACATCTACTCCTCTAGATTATTATTCTATACGATCCTTCAAATCTTTCTTGAGAAATGGCAAAAACAAAGATAGCGAATAGGAGTCTTGCATGATTCTAACTGAATATGTGTGCTTTATTATTGCAATCTCGATTAAAATTGATATTTTCCTTCAAGATTTATAAATGTTTAGTCTTAGAAAGTGCTCAACAAGATCCTAATCAAAGCTTATTTGGATTGATTAATGTAAGTTTCTCATTGATCCTGTTACTTTCTTTCTTTGATCTTTGTTTAGCATAATTATTAATCCGAACAGATTCTCAATAGAAAGATTTGGTTTCGATCTTGCCTGATACTTGAAAATATCTTGGAAAAATTCTGTTCGCTGTTCATGTTAAGATCCTATGAAAAATCAAGAGAGACTACTGCTAGGATCCTGCTTCTCAACGCAAAAAATATCTGTCAAGAAACTTGAACAGATTCTCAAGAGTTCTGTTCAACATCCAAAAGTTCTTCAGCTAAGAATTAAAAGGAATTGTGACAAGTTTACAAAAAAAACTTTAACGGATGCTTAAGATTCAGAATTCTGAAAGGTCCTTCAAGACTTTCTCAAAGAATGATCAAAACTGAGACTTGTGTGTTCTGAGATTATTCAAAAAACTGCCAGAGTACAATCTATTGTGGCCACTATATTAAGAAGATGATTATTTATTGGACTGAAGAGAGAAAAATAAATAAAAAAACCACATTTATGTATCTTCATTAATAACTCTAATGTTCTTGAATTGACCGTGGCATACTGAAAATAATACCCATGTTCAATTGTCTTCATCCCATTTGG
>CAJNOP010000309.1:14145-26034 GCA_905250075.1 Rotaria sp. Silwood1
TACTTCAAATGGGACCTACCCCTTCATACTTGTATTGTCTATATCTCCAAAATGGCTCATCCGTTTGAGCTGAAATTTTCAGTTTCTTCCTAAGACTCTTAGGCCTATCTCTTGTAAAAATATCAGCCAAATCGGTGACATTGATTGAGCAAGGGTCTGCTTGAATTGGTCGTGGCTTACGTGCAATAACTCTTAGACAACTTGCATTAACTAGCAAGAGATTCAGTGTTTCGCTTCGGTTGCGCGCTAGTTTTAATAGATGTCGATTGACTGGAAATGCCGATTTAAATATCTTTTTAAATGAACATCTGAGAAAGTATCCATAGAGTTTTGGGAAATAATCCCAATCTTTTGTCGAAGCGATTTACTTTTCAATAGAGCAGCCTTCTATTTCTTTTCTTTGTAATTGATCTAACAAAAAATAACACACTTTTGTTCGAAATGTAGTCAGCCATTATTTCATCATAGTCCTCTTCGCTACTAGAAAGACAACATTCTTATGCTAACTAAAATCCTTGATGTTTATACACGTAATCCTCTATGAATTCAAGAAAGATCTGTCGAATATTCGCTCTTTTTTTTCTTAGAAAACGACTAAATCCTCAAAACAGTATGTAGCTATGGAATTTGAACATGCTGACAGATTTTGAAACAGTATTCAACCAGTATTCTGAGCACCTTACCATTATTTTTGTAACCGAGAATTATACAGGCAGCTACGAAATTCTGAAAAAAGTGTGTAGCCTCGGAATTACGGGATCTTGACAAGATTTAAAACAAGATTGAATCAAGATCCTGAATAGCCTACTACTATTACTATGTTTAAAATCAGGAATCGTTCAGGAAACTGCGAGATTCTGAAAGAAACATTTAGTCAGAATATATTCAAGATTTGGACAGGATGGATGTAAGTGCGAATTTAGGTTTATCTAATCTTAACCGATCCTCAAGTACATAGCCTTCTGTCTTGTTCTTGTCAAGATCCTTCTCTGATTTGATTACAATTCTTGACAAGATTCTCGTATTAGGGTTTAGAACAAATCCGAACTAAAAATTGATAACATTTTGATCGAGTTCTGTTTGATATTTCTGTAAGGATCTTTAGTAGTATTCAGAGTGAATCTTGGTAGGAACCTACATTCTTAACTTAGAAAGAAACCTGGATAGAAACTTGGAAAAATACTGAATTGGTCTCTGCTAAATCTTGTGAACCAGAGAGCGAAAACGAACCGAACCAAACCCGAACTAGTTTCTCAAAGATGAAGTCGAATCGAACTGAACTCGAACCATATCTTGAAAAAAGCATGTCGAACCGAATCGAACTAATTTTTAAAAAATGAGTGAATATAAGCAAACGTAGAAAAAATCTAATTAGTTGGCTTATCATCTGTTTCTTAAAAATATATGCTGTTGACAATGATTAAACGACCTTTGACCAGCTCTTTTACATAATTAATTCAATCTGCATACAATGCTTTGTTCCTTGTCCATAATAATTAAACATATTGTGTCCATGACGGTCGATCACTTGTAAGCGGCGTAAATTTTTAATTTATTTCTCTTTTTTTCTATTGTTTTACGCTGCAAAAAACATATGGACGCTCGTCTAATTGACAATAGCATATGAATGTCAAGCAGTTGATCTATCATCATTTTTCCTTCACTTCTATCTTGAAATTAATGCAAAATTTATAATTTTGTTCTAATACACTACTCATTTCAACTTATCATTATTATAATAGCTTCAACTAATTCTAAAAGGATAAATTTGAAAAGTATTGAATAGATATTGGAATGCTTGTGCAGTTCAAACCGAACCGAATTTTTGAAAATATACTCGAACGGAACCGAACCCGAACCAGTTTTTTAAAAATGCACTAGAACAGAACCGAACTCGAATCGACTCTCGAAAAATGAATCCGAGCCGAACCTAACTCGAACCAGAAAAAGTCGGTTCGATTCGCTCTCTGTTGTGAACTCCTGGGAACAGGAATTTCTAGGATTCGAGATAAAATGCTGAATAAAACTTGATAACATCTGAAGATACAGGATTCAGAATGATCCTTGCAGGATTCCTCAAAGCATGAAAAAGATTGAGATGAATGTAGTAATAATTGTCGAAAAACCATTTACTCTAAAGACTAATAGTGTTAAGTTCTATCTTATATTATAGTGTTCATATTAGATAAAATAGAATTTTTGGTTTGGTATTTTCATTGCATGATTTTATCGATAGACGTAGATAGTAAGAAGTATATCTAATATATAATCTACAGACTGCTGCTTCAAATGCGCTTATCTTGTAGTGATTATTTCTAAGTGCACTCTGAGATGATTTTTTTTTACAAAAAGGTGATCTACTAAGAGTTGTACATATTCACAAGCAGTGCAATTCGATTAGTAAATCTGCTACATATTATACTAGCAGTTTTTAGACAAATCGATAGATGGTTCATCGTGCTAAATATCTTTAGTAAAGACAGAATTACATTATCAAAGCACATGAAAGTTTTTAATTTGAAAAAAAACCTTAGGTTTGAATCGAGATTACACCTAGTATATGCTTAGGAGTGCTCTTGAGCCACCTGTATCAGTAGCGGCAACGTCAGATTTTTTAGTTAAGTTGACTGCACCGTATCTCTCTCAGTCCTACTGTAGGATCACTTTTATCAACAACTTTAGAAATTTTCTGGCGACACGAGGACTCAGAAACATTTCGAGAGATCTCGAACACCTCTCTACCTCCTGTGGCATCACCACTATATACTATTCGTATCCACTGTTTTGACATAACTTTTGAGTTTCTTTATTTATGATAAAGATGGAGCTACTTAATAAAATCAACACAATATAGAAAACAAAAATGACCGAGATGAAAAGATAAGATAAATATGTTGAAACCTATGCTTAATTTTTCTGTAAAATGTTCTTTTTAATTGACCCATTTATGAAGTTATTTGAACAAGTACATCAATGGATTATTCTAAAAAAGACGGAATGAGTAATCTGAATCAGCTTGTAGGTCAATAGATACACTGAAGAAAACTACTTCTTTTTCTGAAAGACAATATATCAGGCCAGATTTACTCCTGAAATAGATGAGACGAACTAGATGCTGAATGAAGAAATGTGTTTATTGTTTTTATGTAGCAACACCAATCACATTTTTCATTTTATCTTGTTGTTTTAAGACCAAGAAAATATCATGGTGTCATATTTATTTAGTAGAGAGCACGACATAAAAGAAAAGAAAAGAAAAGAAAAATCTCCAACAAATGTCATGCATTTTTGACTAAATCGTACTTTTTTTTCTTTTTCTGCCCACTTTTTATCTTAATAAAAGCCTCACAACTCGGAAGAGTGGCTGATATAACATTTTTTTATTTTTTAGATATCATACTCTCCTGTATAATTTTCGATTTTTAGCAAGGTTTTATACTTTAATTATTGTAGATTGTTTCAAAGTAAAAACAAAAATGTCTCAATCGAGTACTGCTAACAATCAACTAGTACTTGGTTACTGGGCAATTCGTGGTTTGGTAGAACCAACTCGTCTACTTTTACATTATACCAAAACACCGTTTACAGACAAACTATATGAACAAGGTGAAGGTCCAGAATACAGCAAAGCGGAATGGCTTAGGGAAAAAGAAGAACTTGATCTTGGTAAATTATTATTCATTTATTTTCTTACATTTTTTATTTATATTCTAGATTTTCCGAATTTACCATATTTATTTGATGGTGATTTGAAAATCACGCAATCAAAAGCTATTTTATATTATCTGGGACGTAAATTAAATCTTATGGGAAAAACTCTAAATGAAGAAGCACGAGTCATGATGTTATGTGAAGAAGCTCATGATCTTCGTATGACATTAACAGGAATTTTTTATGGTCCAAGTGGAACGTCAAAAGAAGAAAGAAAAAAATTTGCTGAAACAATATTATCCGATCATTTGAAAAAATTCGATAATTATTTTGGCAAACATAAAACAAAATTCGCTGTTGGTGATCAACCAACGATAGCTGATTTTCAATTGTTTTCATACATTGATACTTCTTTGATATTGGATGAAGATCATACTTTAATTGATAAATATTCTAATATCAAACAATATCTGAAAACAATAAGTGAATTACCTGAAATAAAAGATTATATTGTCAAATCTCATGCAAAATATCCTGTCAATAACAAAGGTGAGTAATACATAAAAGCAATAATAATCATTTGTTTTCTTTTCATTTTTAGTGGCTAAATTCGGTGGAAAAGTAATTGAAAAAAAATAAAGTCGCTACGAAACAATTCCAAATATGAAACTGATTTTATTTTATCTTTTTTTTCCCTATGATATTAAAAATTTTTTAAAAATAGAAAAAAATATATCGGCTACGGTTTACAGGTATTTGTAAAACAAGCGAACATCCACGAACACTCCCAAATCGAAAAGTGATACCACTAGTAGATAGAACTCGGTGAGCTGATTCTACGAACATCCAAAATGGTGGGCATTAGTCAAATATGCTCTCTCCACTCTGGCCGCCATTTGATTCGAAAATAGTATTAATCGATAGAGCATAAAAGTCTCCATTCATGAGACCTTACTCCTACTCATTTACTTTGAAAAATCTTAGACAAAGAAATCAAATATCATTTTTATGAGTCCACTCTCATCCACCCTGACTCACTGTCACCCACCCTGACCCGCTCTCACCCAGATCTTAACAAGAGAGTGTAGGTATGGATGTGGGTTGAGAGGAAGTGTGGATGTGGGTAGGTGTGGGCTGCGCGGTGGGTTCGGGCTATGCGTGGGCGTAAGCGTGCGATGTGTGTAAGGTGTGAGTATACGTGTGGATGAGAGCAGATCCATATTCACACCTCTCTTACAACGGTAACTTCCATTTTCATCGAATTTTTCTTTCGTCGGCGTCCATTTTCGCCGATACAACTTTCACCGAATTTCATTTTCGCCGATACTACTGTCACCCAATTCCATTTTCGCCGAACTTCGTTTTCATCAATTTCAATATCGCCGACTAATTTTTTTTGAGCAAAAATTACTGAATAAAATATGATTCATTCTATATTTAAGAAGTTCTTCTATTTAATGAGTTTATGAACTAATTCATTAATCACTAACTGAGTTTCTGGTAACCACATGAGCTGGTAATCGTCTGAGTTCATAATGGACTCAGTCAGTTACCATCTGGAATGCTTAACATCTTGATTGGTTACTAGCACAGTTGAATGTAGGTGTGAGGATGAGTGTATGGATCTGCGTGGAGGTGTGGATAAAGGTGTGATGGTGGGGTGTGGCTGTAGGTGCCGATGTGAGGGTGTTAGCGGGGTTATAAGTGCAAATGTAAATGTTTTCAGTGTCACACTGGCCACCATGTTCACACCGAATGTGATAATCGACTAACATGGAAAGCAATTTTGATGGTAACCAACTCACTTGGTTACCAGTTCACATGCTATTCAACTCAGATGGCAACAAAGTTAGCCGATAATCAAATCAGTTGGTAATCAACTCACTCAGTTACAAAATCAAGCGATTATCACCTCAGCTGGTAACCATGTCACTTACACTGAAAAAAAATGGTACGATACCGAACCAAAAAAGGTACTTTGAACGAAAAAAGGGTTTCGTACATCGTACGGAATCTAAAAAGGTTTCGAATTCGTTGCAATTTTCTGAACCATTTTAGGTTCGATATAGACTACTTCGAAAAACTTGAAAAAGTGTCCTGAGTCAATGAAAATCAATTTTAGTCACCCAAAGTTTTGTACGAAACCTTTTGAGGGTTTCGTATTGTCTTCCTAAATGGTTCCGTAAACACACAAATTCTTTTGCAGCGTACCAAACCATTTAGGAAGACAATACGAAACCCTCAACAGGTTTCGTACAAAGCTGTGGGTGACTAAAATTGCTTGTCATTGACTCAGGACACTTTTTCAAGTTTTTCAAAGTGGTCTATATCGAACCTAAAATGGTTCAGAAAATTGCAACGAATTCGAAGCCTTTTTAGGTTCCGTACTATGTACGAAACATTTTTTTTCGTTCAAAGTACCGTTTTTGGTTCGGTATCGTACCATTTTTTTTTCAGTGTAGGTACCAACTCACATGGTAATTAATGAATTAGTTAATTAACTTATTAATTAGAAAAACTTCTTAAATATAGAATGAATCATATTTGATTCAGTAATTTTTCTGTTAAAAAAAATAGTCGGTGATATTGGAATCGGTGAAAAAGAGTTCGACGAAATGGAATAATTCCTTACAACCACGACAAAATGACACCCATATCCTCGCATTTCCACGCTCCGCTCACATTCGCGGCCAAGCCCATACTCACAACCGCTACACACACCCAAACCACACGCAGATTGGGTATAGGTGTTGACGTGGAGTGAGTGTGATGGATGTGAGATTGGATATGGGTTTGGCTTAAGTATAAGCGAGGTGTGGATATGGAAGTGCGTATCTGTGTGTGTGGATATGGATCTTCTCTCATCCACACGTACACTCATACCTTACCCACATCGCACGCTCACGCCCACGCACAGCCCCCAAACCCACCCCACAGCCCACACCTACCCAAATTTACACTCCCTCTCAACCCACACTCATACCTACATCTTCTTGCTAAGATCTAGGTGAGGGTGGGTGAGAGTGGACTCATAAAAATGATATTTCATTCTTTTGTCTAAGATTTTTCAAAGTAAATGTGTAGGAGTGGGGTCTCATGAATGAAGGCTTTTATGCTCTATCGATTGATACTATTTTTAAATAAAACGGTGGTAAGAGTGGGTAAGAGCGTATTTTACTGATACCTCAAAATGGTTGAATATAGGAGTGATTGCCCAATGCACACTTTTTTTCGAATCTACGAACAACCATATCTTTTGACAGTGAGTAGCGCTATGCGAGTTAGCTACATGCCCAAAACTTCAGCCCCTCAATTACTTGCATAAAGAAAATAGGAGGGACCGATTTTTTCAATTTTAAGCCTCATACTTTAATTTCGCTTATATACTCTTTTTTTTTATTTTGTAAATAACTGCGACCCTAGATGGTCCTTTCAGTACGGAGAAAGGGTAGAACGATACAGAATAAGAGAGAGTGATAGAAAGAATAAGTAAATAAAGTTTACATCTACTAGGTGACTATATATAAAAACAAGCTTTTAATTACCACATTGTTAAATGATAGGAGTACAATCCATCAACTAGACGATTTGCACATGACGGTGAAAAGTATTGTTAGAATGATTCAGGAAACTTACTTAGGACTAGAATATCTTCAATGTCATAATTTAAATTGGAGCCATTAGAGGGAACTAATACACACCAAGAGGTACACTTCGTCAACAGCGAGTTGTGGTGAACATATCTTTTGGATCTATGAAGGCCTTTTATACTGTGTTCCTTTAGCACCTAGCTTTCTCTAAAGACGTTAAGGTTTGCCTGTTCGAATATTAACTTTCCATCAATACTTTCCGACAACGCTACAAAGTATCTGTCCCAGTAATGACGACAGCGATCCTCTAACGTTTTCTCGTTGAACACGAAGGCAAAGAAGTAAAATAAAAATGATTTAAATCCTGCTGTTGTAGGACTGTGAAAAGGGGATACAATGGGAATAACCAAACAAATAACGGCAGAATGTATGACAGAAATAATGCTCTCCTAAGTAATGGAGATGTAAACCCTCCGAACCGAAACGAGTTTATCATGGCTGTACCCTGTCGCACCTTTGTCTTTGTACATTCAATCAACAATCCAAAACCCAATTTCGGCGTTATGTTGTAACCAAGATATTTGAAATCTTTGACATAATTGATCTCTCTATTACCGCATTTCAGTTCAATTTCCGGATAGCCAATAGCTCTAGCTGAGAACAATGCTTTAGTTTTCTCGTAGTTGATCGGTTAAACAGTTAGGCAACAATAGAACTTCAAACGTTCAAAGAAAATTTGCAATTTATGTTCCATATTTAAACACTGAGAGGTGAATGTCATTCCGATAGAACCTGCAACTACCGCTGCTAAATCATCAGCGAATAAGAAGCTTGAGCAAATTCCTAAGAAGCAATCCATGTCACAATGATAAGTGATGAAAAGAGTTGGTGTAAATATACTATCCTGTGATCCTCCTTTAAGTAACGAGAACCATCTAGATTTTTTTTTCTCTCCGATTTCGATGTACGCTTTACGACCTTTCAACCACGTCTCTATCCACTGAATATAATTTCTTGGGATTCCTAATCTCTTTAACTTGGCAAGACAACCAACATGCCATAGCTGGTCAAAGGCTTGTTTAAAGTCGACGAAGATACATGTAACTGGAGAGCTGTTGGACATCAAACTGAAAATTTGTTCCAAAAATAAAAGAACGCGAGTTTGGAGACGAAATCCCGGTCTAAACCCAGATTGGCATTCAGGTAATAAGCCTCTACTGTCCAAAACTTTCCTAAATCTTTCTAAAAATAGCTTTTCGTGTACCTTCGAGAATACATCCAAGAGAGAAATCGGTCTCGTTAAACTTGGATCACAAATAGCTTCTTTTTTTGCTAGTAATATCATTCTCGGTTCTTTCCACATCTCTGGAACTATGCTCTTCGAAAATGAGTTATTCACCATATCAACAAAGAGCGACAAATACGATACAGGTAGAAAGTTGAACATGAAATTCGAGAGTCCATGAGCATCTAAAGACTTCTTTTTCTTCTTATTATTCACCACATTGATCACCTCTTCGAAGGTGCATTCGGGAATTTTTTCATTAAAATTTTCCCATTTGACATCGGGAGCATCGGTATAGGGGTGCGGTCTGTATACTTCTGGTTCCTCAAATAGCTTTTCATAATGATCTGCTGCTAATTCACACATTTTCTTTGTATCCTTTATAACCTCACCAGAGCTCAGAACAAAACCATGGAGTAATGAAGAAGAGGATCGCATATGCCGTTTAGTTTTGGACCAGAAACTGACCGACAAAGGTGAGCAGGTGTTGCGAGCGGAGAGAGAGACTGACAACTTGTTCGAGAGATATGATTTCAATTTCCTTTTGGCAGCTTTTCTCCTAAATTTCACAATTTCTTTCAGATACAGACATCCGTTTTTCATTTGTCTGAAGGAAAGAGCACGTGTTAATGACATATAACTACGAAGTTCTTTCGGAATAGAGATTCTATATTTTTCGATAGGAAATAAAACTGTACAGCGAGCTGTGAGAAGAGACAGAAATGTGACATATTCTTCATAAACAACATCTAAAGGATCTAAATTCCACCTTCTTAGCCACCATGGTTAGACAAACTCACTGTACATAGAAAAGACCTTCCAGTATACGTTTTTAGCAAAGTGAACTTCCTTTGATGTTACTGGAATGACTGTCAGCACCGGTTTATGATCACTTGTGGTTTTTGTTCCTTCGACAGTATGGATGGAGACAGAAAACTCGGATGTAAAGACATAGTCAATAGTCCAATCACTTCTTAGTGATGTCGACGAGTCTGGAGTAAATGGGCATAAAAGTAAGGAGTCGAACCACGTTAGTAACATCTCGGCTTTGGCTTTATCCTTTACAAGGTCAACATTAAAATCACCGAAGACAATGCAATTGGAAGAGATAAATATGGTCAGATCATTCCAGTTCCAAGATTTTGCCTCCGACGCGTACACCCCTAAAAGCCTCAGTTTCTGATTCTGTTCAAATATGTCCACTACACATACGTTCGGGATTTTACAATCTATTCTACTTGTTTTTAATCCCTCCCGAACCAAGACAAGCACACCATCGTGTGAGTTTTCTCCTCCCTGATAGAAGAGCTTGTATTTGGAGAAAGTCTGCTTGCAAAAAGTGAGATCACAGTGGCTCGTTTCTAACAAGAAAAACATCAAACTTGTAAGACGTTGAGAGAAGAAATACCTCTTGGTGTCTCAAGTCAAAACCTCTCACATAAAAACACAAAACTTGTAAGGATTTGACCAATGAAGATGTATCCTTAGTCCTAAATGGTTCCCAGTTTTTGAACCGATCACAGAGAAACAGAGAACTTTCCCATTCAAAGAGTATTTCTAACAAAAGAGAAAAATCAAACAGTGACAGATTACATTTCGCATTCAAGAGAAAAAAACTCACGCTTGTTTTTAATCAACTGCGAAGTACATGAAAAAAAAATGAAGGAACAGATGAAGATAGTGTCATGAAAAAATTTTACCTTTCAATGCATTGTCCAATTGTGCGCGTACAGTTTGAATTTTATATTTAAAGTCGGTATTATCAATTCCAGTTGCTTTTAAATTAATATGTTGTAGAAAATGAGATAGTAAATCTAATGAAGGTAAAATCAGTTTCTTAATTAATTTTTCATTTGAATCTGATTTGTCTTTCACTTCTTTATTATTCATCATTAGTTCTTCTACTTTAGCTAGCAGATAGCCATCATTCTTCTTACTTTCTATGATAAACAATTCAAATTCTTTTTGTTTTTTTATTTCAATTCTATCTAGAGTATCATTCATTTTAGTTACGCTAAAAATTAATTCATCAATTTTATTCGAAGTTTTGTTGTTGATAGAGATCGGTGCTGTTGATGACTGCGGTTGTGGAAGACCAGAAAAGCCTGAAGGATCATAACTGTAATTGTTCTTGCTAGTTATAATTGTTGTTGAAGTTGATAACAATTTCTTTGTTAATACTGATCTGTATTCCTTTAAAATTGGACATTTTAAAGAGTTCGATGGATGATCATTTTTCATACAGTGAATGCAATGCATAATACTAGTACAACGATGTTGACGAATATCAGTACAGTTTGTTCCTCAGGTCTTGCAATTATCATTTTGTTGCTTGCATTGACGACGAAAATGACCGATTCCTTGACACTTGCTACATATCAAGACCGTTGCTGGGCATAAATATTCTTCAATGTCGAATGTCATTCCCAATACTCTAATTTTACCATCCTTCAACAAAGCATCACGTTTTGAAGACGAAAGAATTTCAATTTTCATCATTTTGATGTCGTTTTGATATTTATTTTTAAGTCTGATAATATTATGAATTTCCGGATATAAGGAATTTAATTCTGCACATAATTCATTTAAATCCACTATAAGATCAACGTTTTTCATAATCATAGATAACGGCGGTGGAAATGACGGCATAGAAGGAAATGTAAATGCTTGTTCACCAATTTGTTGGGGCCAATATTGTTTAACAAATAAAGCAGAGAAGGAGTCAACATCTTTCACGTAAATAAGAAGATCACTATCATCACCTTGACATTTTACTGTGGACTTGCGACTATTAACAATATTGACGTCGATTTTCACAATATCATAGAAATGTTTTGTAATTTGCTCAGCAGCATGTGATTCTTTAATATTACCACTATTAAATCGAATAATGAAAGGACTAAACGGGAAACGTGTCTGAGCATAACGTGTCGCTTCAATAGATACTGTTGGTACTATTGGTTGGAACATTTGTTGAACTTGATGTGTAGTAGTTGAATGAGTATCAACAACATTAGGTTGGATATCTTGAACTAAGTCGTAATGGTAATTATGCTTGATGTTGTTCTGGTTTCTTCGCCTCTTGGATTTTACCAAAGTAAATTCATCATCATCATCGTATTCATTTGTTGAACGACGAGGAGTAACTGAACGAGGAGTATGTGAACCAGGCGAAGGAATCCGATTGTGAATTTTAGAACGAAGGATATAACGTGTATCTGTATGATGGTCATAATATTCTGTAGACTGGTTGATCGAATTCGTTGAATTCATAACATTTGTGCATTCATTTTATTGATGAGTTTCATTATTTCTAGTACAATTGTTCTGATATTGTTTATTATTCGTCATAATTTGAGAAAA
>CAJNOP010000309.1:26134-146094 GCA_905250075.1 Rotaria sp. Silwood1
ACTCTAAAATAAATAAATTTTTAATTTCATATAATATTTGTTTTTTTCATACCGAGCGATTTGTTCACGACAATTTTCACTTTTATGTTTACATAATTGTACTAAAACAGGAATGATTCCAGCTTCAACTAATTTTCGTCGACGTTCATCAAAAAATATTTTTTCATCCTATATATTAAATCACATTATATTCATTTTAATTATCTTTCTTTTTAATTTACTTTTGGATGTTCTTTCGGTATATGTTGTTTAGCATAAGCAGCTAATTCAACCATTTCTTTATCTGGTTTTCTTATATCATATGTATTAGTTAAATTAACAAATATTGTTGTTATCGAATATAAAACATGTGCATCTTGACATTGACATAAAGTAAAAAGTGCTTTTAATGCTGATAGATTATTAACAAGTTCTTCTTTAACATCAGCATCTAATGATAAATAAGCCAAACCATCAGCTGACCAACGACGAATATCAAAACTTTGACTTGTTGTTAAAAACCTGAAAAAAAAAACTCAAGACGATATAAAATCAAAACAAAAAAAAAAAAAAAAAAAAAATTCTTCTTTCAATATACTTGCAACATGCACGACTAAGTGTTTGACATGAACCTTCGGCAACAAGACTTGTACTTGTATCTGTACCTTTACTTGATGCAATTTTTGATAAACCCTAAAAAATTTCGAAATAAAATTAAAACATACAAATCAAATATATATATATTTATATATATCATACCACAAGAGCAAGTACTTTAATATCTTCATTTGTTGATCGATAGAGATTTTTAAGAATATCAGCACCTTGTTGTATAATACCAGCTGCTTTATCTTTCTTTGATGCTGATAAAACAATTGCTTCAACTGCAATACGCTATTCAAAACAACCAAAAATTGAATTATAAAACAAAAAAAAAAAACAAATTTTCAAATTACTTCTTGTATTGGATCATTTGAATCAGCCATTTGTATCATTAAATCTACTAAATTTTCACTACCTAAGATTGCATTACCAATTTCAAAAGGACCTTGTAAAAGAACAGACAAAATGGATATTGTTCGTACGCGTGATTGAATATCATCCTTTTCACGTAAAGCTCTAAAAGTAATAAAGCATTTATTTGTAAAATTTTCGCCGATATAATAGAATCTTTATATTTAAGACAAAAGTCGAATAGAACGAACATTTTTCCAAAAAACATGCTCACGAA
Organism: Rotaria sp. Silwood1; assembly: GCA_905250075.1. NCBI lineage: Eukaryota > Metazoa > Rotifera > Eurotatoria > Philodinida > Philodinidae > Rotaria > Rotaria sp. Silwood1. The sequence goes on from CAJNOP010000309.1 coordinate 27,345, forward strand.
AGAAAGACTCCAAATATAAATTATTAATCGAGTTCTTCGTTCGCTTAATTTTTCAGGACTCATTGAGATTAGAAAAATCCTTGGAGAATTCGTCCTTGCTAAAGTCAAAGCTATTTTACTAGCTTTTCGACTTTTAGTCACGATAAATAACATATGTAAATATTTTTTTTTCTTAAAAATATTGAAATATAATTATTATGCTGAAAATTCGAGTCTTGTTTTTTTTTGTTTTAAAGAAAATGATGAAAGTCAATCCAAAAATAAAAGTACAGTTTTTATTCGCTTATATAGTTAACATTCAAATAAACTTACTTAATAAATTCTATACATTCATTATTAAATTCTTCTCGTTCTTTATCTGAACATAAATCATGATAAACAACGCTAAGTACACAAGAAATATGCATTTTAGTTTGTTCTGTTATTGAATATGATTTTTTATCATTATCTGGTAAATTAGGTACCGTAGCTGCTACGCGAAGTACTTTGGGTACACCTATTAAAATAGAAAAAATAAATAAATGAATATCCATATTGCACTTGCAAGTAGTCAGTTGAAAATCGGTTAACTCGAGAACAGCTATTCTTATCCAGCCGCAGTTTTCAAAGATAGAAAAAAGGAACACGCAAGTTACTACTGCATATAGAATTCCATACGATTTAATCACTTATTAGATTCGCTGGAAAAAAAAACAGATTATTTTCAATAGCCACTGAAGTTTATTCGTTTTTTTTTTTATTGAATATTTTCAATTTAATGTAAATAAATACCTGAGACAATAAATTTACTAATCCAATTACAACCATTTGCTCGATCCACAAATTTAGCAACAAGATCAAGACAACAATCACGACCAATAGCTGAACATGTTTTATCATCAATTAATTCATTGAGTAAACGAAATATATTATTAATAAATTCAATTACAGATTGATCTAGATTTAAAAAAAAAACAGAATGACTATTAAATACGAACAGAAAACAAATTAAATTAAATACCGAAGTTAAAAGGTACATTTATAGGTTTTTGAATTTTTCGACGATTTTCAAGATCACATATTGACATAATCATATTATGAACTAATATAGCTGTACTTGCAGGAATTTCTGTATCATTCATTGCTAAACAACGAGCAAATAATTGAAGACCAAGTTTATTATAAATGGTTTCAGCCTAGAAAAAAAAAAGAAGACAATATGTATATATATTTTTATTTGATAGACTTTTTCAATAAGAGACTTTCTTTCATAAATTATGATTAAACAATGATGAGTTTTAAAACGCAATTGTTAATAAATAAATGAGAATACAACTTCTCTTTCAAAAGGATGGAATATTAGATTTTTAAACATAATATATCAATCTATTTTTCCGTATAGTGTAAGATCAATTTTGTAGTGCCACTCTCTAAGAAAAGAATCTTCTCAACTTGAAAATTACTTTTAAGGTCGGACTCTGTACATAAACTAGACTCTAGTGAGACATTAAAAACTACAGAAAGATATGAGCGCACCTAGAACTATCTATTGACATAATTTCAATAAAAATGGCTATAAATATATATTAAAGATCTACAAGTCCTTATTCTTCTAGAGTTTCCAATACTTTACTGAGGTCTACTTTATGCACAGAGTTCAAATTCAAAAGTAATGTTCACGTTGGGAAAATTTCCGCGTAAGTACCTTTGAATTATAGTATATTCTTTGTCTTCTTTCATTTTAAGAAACAAATACATAACATAGAATGCTGAAGAAAAAGCTGTCAGCTCAATTTCTCAGAAATTAAAATGTGAAATACGACATAACTATTCAATTTTTGATCTCGTACACTATACATCTATGTAGAATAAATCGATTTTGAATTTCAAAATAATAAATATGATATCCTCTTATATATAATTCTTACTCGTTGATATGAATTTCTGACAATTGAAGCCAATACTCGGATAAAACCAAGAACAATAATTCGTTCGTTTGTTTGAATAAATTCTTTTATTTGTCGTAGATCACAATCATAAGTAAGAATTCCTTCTGCACCAGCATCTTCACGTGATATAACAAGAAGATTATTTAACGCCTGAACAAAAGAAAAAGTTCCAATAATTAATTAACGACATATCTTATATATACATACAGTTTCTTGATTAGATTTTATATTCATAATTTCAAACATTTGTTGAATTTGAGATGTTAATTGTGTTTGTTGAGTATGCTTTAGAAAATGAAAGAAGAATTTGAGAAAAAAAAGAAGTCTACAAATTAAAATTCATTTATACTTTGCTTTGTGCACTTTCACGTAATTTTCTTAAAAGAATATTTGTTTGTTCACTACCTTTTGATGATATTGATATTAAACGTTGTGCATCTGATATAGCTTCATGTAATTTTCCTAAATGTTCAAATGCAGTTGATCGACGATATAAAGATTTTTGATCAGCAGGTGTATATTCAAGTGCTTAAAATTTTAAAAGACATAAGAAGAAAAAAAAAATCAACACTAAAACAATATTTTTACCTCGTGTAGCATCTTCAATAGCATCTTCATATTGATTTAAATTAATATAACATTGTGAACGATTACTATAACATTTTGTTAATTCAATTTTTATTCTTTCAGATAATGAAAGATTAATTAATAGATTTAATGCTTCAGTATATTGATCAATGGCATCTTGATATTTACCTTGTTTAAATGCTTGATTACCTTGTTCACGAAGATCTTCAGGATTAATATTATTAGAATTTGTAGTCATATTTTCTATCTGAAATTAGAAAATTTAAAAAAATCTATTAAACGATTTTTACTATGAGATAGATTATTATTTTGATATGTTACATATTTTATTTTATTTTCTGAAAATACTATAGACTTTAAACGTTATAAATCAAATTGAATGTCATTCATATTAAATAATATGATATTTTGTATTAGAAATAGAAACAAAAAATGTATGATTCATAAGTGAATCACAAAAATTCGAATGACTAAGGATTTTGTACATTATTGAAATAAATGAATGATAGGAAAAATTGAGTTATGATCAAAAAACTAAATGTTCAATAGATTTTGTTCTTACGTTTTTTTTTTTGATATTCAAATTAATAGGTAGTTATTATTAGGATTGAGATCTATAATTCTATATCGATTTTAGATTGAAACTATTCGACTTTCTATGTTAAATATAGTAGTATTGATTAGTCAAATAATAATATGATAGATAAGATTTGATATAATGATTTTATAGGCAATATTGATATTAAGACAAAAATGATTAGTCATACAAAAGATGGCTAATAGTATTTCAAGAGAAGCTGACAGAAAAAAACGTGTGTAATTTAAAAACAGCAAAATCGATATTTTCTATCGATTAGTATTGTTATAAAAATTCTTTTGAATTCAATAATTTAATCTCACCTATGTTAATTCATATATCCAATTGTTAATCCATTAGTCAAATGTTATAAATATTATTCTTCAATATATTGTCTTGACTTCGATTCATTTTATCTACACATGTAAAGACATTTGCCTATTTCAAACATTTCTAAAGTGATAATCTCTTTTTTTTTCGCCCTTTTTTATTCGTTATTTTTTGTTTGTTCGGTATACAACTTACGCATGATTTCATCATCTAGATGGAAAATATCACACATAATTTCGTCATTGATTATTCAACTTTTTGTTTTCTTTCTTCTATCGGAAATAGAAAAATTTATGTGTTTAACATTAATTCATAAAAAGTAATTGAAACAAACAATAATTAAAAATCCATTGAAGTTTTTCTATGTTCTTTGATTAATTTATTCATGTTAATATTAATGCTTAACTGATATTAACAAAAAATTTTCTGTTATCTTAGCATAATTCTTTAATGATATAAACAAACAAATTAATTTGTTTTTGTATTATTAAATAAATAAAAAGGATAAAGTTCTCGTTAATAATACTTCGAATATTATTATTTTCTATTCAAAAAATTTCTTATTGTTTATATATTTCGATTCTTAACAATAGATACTAAACAAACTATCAAAAGAAAATATTTAACCTTTAAAAACAATCTATTATATGGATTCGAGCTAATTGACTAGCATTATAGAAAAGTACGTTTTTTGTTAAACTTTTTTCCCCGGCCATCTTAGAACTTAGGAAAATATACTAAACAGAAATATTATTATTTTTAGAAATGATCGATCACAACAAATCTATTAAATATAAAATCATTGATGTAATGATATACTTTTGAGTTAAATTTTGATGTAATAATGAAAAATTGATGCTAATTCATCAATACTTTAAATATATTTTTATAGCTATTAAAATGCTTTATCTTTAGTAGAACTTTCTCGGACTCGGTTGGTTCAAATTTTAAAATTTTGAATATGATTAGACTCTAATCATCTGAGACATGTATAGATTAAGCTTATTACTGAATAGAAATGAACCCAAAACAAAAAAAAGTATCTCGTATCTTCGGAGAAACTATTCGATTCCGATTAGAAATTTTCACTAAGTGAGTTCGAATCTGAAAATTTTTATCTGATGAACTCTAATATACAGCATATGATTGATTATTACAAAATCTGTATGATAGATATTTTATGCAAAATATCTAGAATATTGATATTGTATGAGTAAAAATTCAATAAGAATTTAAATTATTAATTAATAATAAACTCATTAAAGCTAAATAAAATTTAGTTTCAATATTGAACATATTAAGATATAAATTAAATAATCTAAAATACGAGTTTGTTCATAGAATGTACAAATTGAAATATTTGAATTTCAAGATATTTATAGTTTTAATATATATATATAATTAAAAAGCAATTTTACAATAGTTAGAATTTTGTATCTAAATTCTATAATACATTATTTTTCATATAAAATTCTTGTTTTTTTTTTCCTGCCATCTATCATCTTAAAATTGCCGAAGAAGAATTCTTAAAAACTTAACAATAAATACTTTTAAACAATTAGTTTATATTTTTGAACACTTACCATCAAAGATGATAATGATGATTGAAATAAAGAAGAATAAATAATAAATAAAATCAAATAACCAATCAGAATAATGAAACATCAAATAAACATATTCAATAATTTTAAATTTTCAATGGCTATATCATTTACATTTATTAATGATATTATTCGTGATTATTTTCAATATCGTAATTTAATATCTACATCACGTATATTTGATAATGAATTATCAAAATTATCATTAGAACAATATCGTGCTGATCATATTATTAAACAATTAACATTTTATATTTATCAATTTGATATAAATAATTTAATTGATTATTGGACACAAATTGAACAACAACTTTTATCAACATTAACAATTAATATAGAACAAATAATGAATATATTTATAAAAATTCGTATTAATTTATATCGTTGTTATTTAATACATGCAATTAAATTATCTAAAATAGATAAAATTAATGAATTTTTTGAACGTTTAATAAAATTTTTACAACAAACAAATGAATGGACGAAAGAATGGTTTATATTACCATATATTAATAATCCTGATAATAATTCTCTATTTCAAATTTATTTTTCTAAACAATGGAATGAACTTTTTTGGATTTCATTACAAAATTTTTTATCTCTAGCACTCTATAAGTAAATCGAACATTCAAAAAAGCAAACACAATATAATATCTTTATTTTATTTTTGTTCCTATAGTATGACACAACCTAAAATTTGTTCAATCGAAGAAGATGATAATTCTCAATCATTCGGAAATTTAATTTGTCTACAATCAACAACAACAAAGCCTCTAATTCTATCAACTACTGTAAGTACTTAGGGCAAACCAAAAGTTCGTAGAACGGTTTTAAAGAACCAAGGTAATCTATTCAGAAATGAGAAACCAAATATACCATGTTGTAGAGCTTTTTGAGACGCGTCGAATGGTATATAGTAAATTCTGTTTTCATAAGACTTTGAATCAATTTACTGATAGACGACTACGCATCCATACTCACACTCTCATCTAAGTATGATAGGTTACTGAATATTGTGGTCCTTGGAATTAGTCGAAAGTATTTGTAAAATATTTTTTCTCATATACGATTTTGCAGAGTTTTTGACGGACTACAACCTCATATATGTAGCATCTCCGGTCATCTTGTCAGTGTGGGTGTGTAGTCGTCTATCAGTAAATTGACTCTAGTTCTTTCAAAGTCTTATGAAAACAGGATTTATTATATATCTTTCGACGTGCCTCAAAAAGCTCTACAACATGGTATATTTGGTTTTTCATTCCTGACTAGGTTACCTTATCCGGCAAGGTCCTTTAAACACCGTTCTACGAACTTTTGGTTTATCCTAAGTATAATAACTTTGGAATTGAATATTTCGAATAAGATTATAAATCAACTGAAGAAATACGAATGATTTCCAATAGAAAATCGAATGGAAGTTAAACGTTATATTCTAATTTCTTAGGGTTTTTTTTTCGAATGAGAAATAGCTGAAAAATCATGGAAAGAATTTAGAATACTCTGTATAATGAACGAACATTTCTAAGTACTACATGAATTTTCAGTCGAGACTATGTGCATTATGTAGATCATAATGAATTGTGAATATTTCTATATGAACTACTTTTTTTGTTTAATATTGGATGAAATTATCATGAAGAAATGCGTCCTAAAATAATCTTATTGTGATAAACAACAGCACGTGTTTTACATTTTAATATCGAAAAGATTGTGCTAATAATTTTTGTTTTTTTTTCGTAGAATTTTGTGGTCTCTTTAAGAATATTAGAAAAGTAAAATTTGGATTTGAAACTTTACATAGAGATAGACTTTAATAAGAATAGTTTATTTTGAAAGTTTCAACTTTTTTTAATGGCTCCTATTTTGGAACACAAAAAAAACAAAAATAGAAATTTGTCGTGAGTATATAACTGCTATAAAAACAACGTACATTTATCATAGGAGTATTTCAGCATAGAAATAATAAAATAATCTAAAACTTTCTCGTTAAGGTTTAATTTTCAAATCGAAATTCGAAACTCAGTCTTCTTAGTATTTTCAAAAAGAACCAGGATATAGTACTAATTGGATTATTGGAATTCCAAAAAACAGAAAATTCTAGCATCTTTCATATCATATAAGTGATTTTCTGTAGATTCTCAAAATCTCAGGTCGAAACGTCATCATCATTGAAATTATTGGTAGATATCAAGTCTGAGAGTGCTTATTATTTCTTTTTTTGAAGCTTTTGCATATCTCATTGAAGTCTATTTTACTCACAGTGTTCGAATTCAAAAGCGATTGATCAGTTGAAAATGTTCTCTCGTTAGATACAGCCTAATGTATTCCTGTTTTTTTAATCAATAGAATTCTTTTTGTTTAATTATTCAACTTGATACACGTCTATTGATTGAAAACAAAAAAATTGTTTTTGTTATTAAAATTTATATTTGATATATTTGATGATTATTTTAAATAGAATATTAATTCATCGAAGATACAATCAACGGGAATATTCGTTAATGAACAATTATCTTCTACTGAACAATGTAATCAATCAAATTTAACAATAATATCTAAATTGCGAAATAAATCTTTATCAAGTATCAAACAAAATCAAATAACAACAACATCACAAAGATCATTATCGACTGGTTCGAAATCTTTTTTTATCGAGCCATTGAAAGAATCTACAATAGAAAATTCAATACTATCATTAAGAGATGATTTAACAACTTCACAACCATCATCTTCATTTACGTAAAATAGGTCTTTTACATTAAGAAAATTGAACTCAATTTAAAAAAAAACGAAATGTTATGTTAATAATGCAACAAAGTAATGAAATTAATTATATTGATAGTTCGATCATTGACAATAGAATTCAATGTAGAATCATACATTTGATAGACATAAACTACTAGTCAAACAAATTAGATTATAACAAATCAAGTTGTATATATAATAAAAAAAAACACACAGTACTTTTATAGTTCTATTCTCATGAAATTGATCTGTTAAATTCTGATTACTTAAATACAAGTAAATCATCGAACTTTTGCGTTTTATTGGTTTTTCATTGTTAATAAAGATACAGATGTTTAATTTTCATTATGAATAAATTTTTTCTTTTCAATAAATATATTCGATGAGATTATATTCATATATATAAATTGGTATAAACGAAAAAATTGTGAGCACGATTGTGTATTATATGTGTCCTCAATTATTTTGAATATGTTTAAATTCAAGAAAAGTCTTAAATCAGAATATCGTTGAAAGTATAACTATTTTAAATGTTCACATTGGTCGATTGATGTTGATGATGAAACCATTCATGCCGGAAATAACAACATGATGTTTTAAATTGGATACGAGTTGAGAATGTGTCAAAACAAAATCTAGAGTTAAATATATTTTAGAGAAGCAATTAGAGGTGTAAGCCGTACAGCTGAGCAGCCGCTACGGACGAAAGTATTTGATAATAATATGAGGCACTGCCGCCGTTGATATCGATACATATGCGATCGGTCATCTTTTAGGAGCAAAAACTTTTCTTTTTGGTTGTCGAAGTCGCCGCCAGAGTAAAAAATATAAAGTCCAATAGGCGCCGCCGCTATGGAAAAAAGTTTGAGCATTAAAGCCGATGCCGTTGTCTGACCCTTCGGCTTACATCGCTAGAAGCATTTACACAACATTGAACTTCATCGATAATTTTTGTAGCCTAAAGAACGCTCTTTCTAATCGTGTATTGGCAATTAAATTTGATCTTGCTTCTGTTAAGAGAAACTGAATCATTCGGTTATTCCCACTATGTCGCCCTTTTGCAACGGTAAAAAAAACAGTCGCTTTGTAATACTTGTATAATTAGTTTAGAAGTTTTATAAATTGTACGTTGTCGTAAACAATGGTACTCGATATAAGCCATGCAAAGAATGAATGAGAGTTAATAATGGTTCTCTGATGACTAGATAACAATTTACTCTTGCCAGTGTTCTTTTCTTCAAACTTACTCTGTAGTATATAGTTCCGTTAGCTGATTTGTGCAGCTGTTTTAAACTTATTGTCACCACCAGTATGTTTTAGTTTTCATGAAAAATCTACCTGTAAATCGCTGGAATAAATTTATAAACGATTGACTTCAGATAATGCTGATGCGTGTAGTTTTTGAAAAGCATTTGATTTATATAATAAACATTTTTCTATTTGATCCATGCATGTAAATGCTAAAAGTAACTTAAAGTTTGTGGAATGGGTGTGGGTGTGCGTGGGTGTCTGCGTAGACTTAGAAGAATACACCCACACTCACACCCACACCCTATCCACACTCACACCCCACCCACACCCCCCACCCAATCCAGATCGTATCAAATAATTTTTATTTTTCAAGTACTTTTCACGAGAATGATACAACCTATTTTATATTAATATAGAGATTAAAAAAAAATTAATTATACTGAAAATAAAACAATATACATGATATAAAAAGTAATATTTATGAATAATTCATTCTACGAATACATTTAATAAAAATTTTTAAATAGAAAAATATCATTGAATAGATTTAATTATGAATAAATATTACTAATAGAATATTCTTCGATTTCTTCTTGCTTTTCTTCATCAATCAAATAGGATTCTTTTACATCTTCTAATACTCAACCAACGTTCTTCACAAAAGAAAAGAAACAAGATTCTTCCATAAATTTCAAGTATAAGACAAAACATACGTTACTCATATATATGAATGATTGTCTTGTTTTTCTATTTGTTTCTACATGATGAATGCTGATCAATAATGTAATCAAATGATCTAAGTCATTTATATATGGTTCCAACTCAATTTAACCTAATAGACAAATCATTTACAATCGTCATTTTCTATAATTATATCTTGATCTATATCGGTGAGTAGACTCTAGTTGGAAGAGATAGACATCACTTTAAGAATAGAAGATTATAGACTCGTCACCCAAAATTTGTTCTACACAAATCTTTCCTGATAATGAAGATCTTTTTTTTTGTTTGGATATCAGTGGTACAATGAAATATATGTCAATAAAAAAGAACCTTGAATATCGACAAAGAAAAACAAGAATATTGAAAGAATAGACACAAGATGTCCATTAACTCTTCATTATTGTCCTTAGTTTTGGACATCATTGCTGTCTTTGGGTGCGGGTGGGACTATCCATAGAAAATTACAAAAAACCGATACTTTTATGTATTCAAGGGATTCAAGGATGTGATGCAGGCTTCTAAATACTCTTTTTATCTACATTAAAATGTCAGTTTTCAAGATAGTAGTATGAAGATATACAATATTTAAAAAAAGATAGCAGTGTTTTCATAACAGAATTGAAGTATATCTGAATATGTCTTTGATTTTTATGACTTCTCATGAGGAAATATTAATATATTGTTATCAATACGTATTTATATTGCTTTTTTTCCTAGACAAGTGTCAGGATCTATATTATTTGGATTCCTGACATTGGGTTGTATGTCATATTGTGAAGAAAATGGAGAAGAAATTCTTTTTTTCTGTTGAATGTTTGACTTATTTTCATTTTCGGACTAGCACGACCGGACGAATGAAAATGATGGTTGCTATTCGTGAATGTCGGTATACAATCAAGAGCAGAAAGATTATAGTCCTTTTTTCGATGATGTTCAAAATTCGATGAACAAAATTATTCCCGATATCGAATCTCTTAGCAAATTGTAGCTATTACAGAACTACTTGTTTGTCCTATATAGATTCTTGTACTTCAAGTCAGTATATTCTTGTAAGGACTGATGCAGACTATCTCTATAAGCTTTTGTTGAGGATAGTTGATTATTTGCTGTTTTGTACTAGAGAAATTCGGATATCACATTTCGTATGCGACATGTTGTCGAAAAATTGAAAGTCGAGATGTATTTTCTCCTTTGTGACGAAGAGTTTCTTAACACTTCTGTACATATGTGGAATAAAACGCTCATACTACTATCTGATATCTAAATCAGCATGAAATACTATAATGAATTAAGTCTTGAGCAATGAACAACTGTGTACATGAAGTAATATCACTTGATTTAAACTTTTCTATTTGCAATTTGACTTATTTATTCGATTATCTTGAACAAGCTGACAATTAAACTAGATGGTATCTGAGCTACGTTCAAAGTGCGAGAACGATGCAAAGCATCTTTGTATTTGGATTAATGATTATTTAAATACGTTGTAATGACCATCGAATGATGTTCTGTTCTCGAAATCATCGCATCATAAACAATGGTCTTTGCATGCATACGGTCGAGTTATTTATATTTTTAATTCATACTCAATGGCTTATATAGAATAAACTAAAAGGTATGCGAACGAGATTCACCCTTATTGATCTCAATTGTTTGATATTAAAAAGAGTATATCACGTTTGTTTCTCTTTCATTTCTTCGTTCTATAGAAGCCATTGCGTACACATTGATAAAGTATGTATATGTTGATTATTTTATTATTGTGTGATTGTGAATTGGCTGAAAATAATCGAATAAAATAGTCAAAATACTCAATGAAAAAGTTTAAATCAGTAGTATTGCTTCATCTACTCACATACTTCAATAGCTGGAATACCATACATAACCCCAGTACTCATAGCCGCTCATACATATACACAATACTTCTATACATAGTTCGATGTTCTACTATATGCGAATGTCTATATCACACATACTCTTATACCGCGATGAGAATCTCAATCGAACGTTTTTTTTTTTTTGAGAGGTCAGATTTTGAATGCCATTCAAACACATCAACCAATGATTAAAAGATCGTTGATAATGAATGTTAGAAATAGGTAGTAAATCGGAACGAATATTGTCACAGTAGGAAAAAAACAATCAGTTCAACACCATTTCTTCCATCACAAGCACAGAATCAACGAAAAATAATGCAAATCAGTATTTATGCCTTATTTTGCCTTCCATCTACATCGTAAAAAATAAAAATCATCTTGAGATATGACTTATTTCATTCCAGTTCGTCCACACTAGCTCAGAAAAGATGTCTCAAGCAATCTTAATATGTTCTGTTGTAGCTAACGTACAACGCAGTCAGGAAAGGATAACTATTTCGTTTATTTATTTATTTGTTTTTCTACATTATATTTCAGCATAAGAGTAAAGTTCAAAAAGAATAAAAGGACGTAAGAATCCAATTCTGTTTACTCAAAATTTATACTGAAAACTAGTCAGGTCTAGGTCAAAAATCGCACTAAATCGTTTAGTAACCTTTTGAAGTAAAATAGAAGGAAAAATATGCATTTTTATTCAATAATAAGAAAGAAATTATCAAAATTTCTGTAATTTATATAAGTTCAATAGTTGCAACGCAGCATAAAGCAGCTACTTTTAGAAGGTGTGGAATCTCGGTTGTCGGTAATTAGGACATTTCGGAAGTAACGAAACTTATGGAAAATCTGAATATGGTTGAACTACTACAGGCTATTAAAGCGACACAACAGTATTTTATGTTGTAACAAAAAGAAAGCTTTCTTGACTAGAAAAAATCCACCTCAAACCACTTAGTATACGTTTACTTATTATAAAAGAGCCGAGAATATCGGCTTGGTTCATTTAATTTACTTATAGTAATGTGACAGAATTTTTTTTTTTTGAGAACGAGAAAGTTAGTTGAACTGCACATCCGAACAGATTTTTGTCCCTACCAACTGTTTCACTTCTCTTTCTGGAATGTATATCAGATAACGTAATCCACATAGAGCACAGACTCCAAAAACCTACTTCTCAGATTCACATTTCCATATAACCAAAACAAACTCGCTTTCAAATTATGGCAAACTCATTCTAGACTATAGGCTACTAACTTTAAAATGTTGTTTTCGGCTATTGAAAGACGTGTGACTATGTATATGGATAGTTTCACATTGCTATTCTGCAAGAGAACGACGAAGATCTTTCTTCTCATTTTTCTCTATTTTTCAGTTTTTACTGTTCACGATGTTTCGCAACGCTCTCGTCACTGGTGCCGCTCGAGGTATTGGACGTGCGATTGCCCTCCGTCTTGCTAGAGATGGTCTTAATGTTGCTGTGAATGATATCGAAGCAAGTTCTTCAGGTCTCAACAAGGTTCAACAAGAAATCGAAAAAATGGGTCGAAAATCTATCGCTATAACTGCTGATGTTTCTAGTGATAAAGCGGTCGAAACAATGATGCAGAACGCTGCAAAAGAACTGGGCAGTTTGGACGTAGGCACATCTTTTTCTCGATTGTTTCATCTTTTTTCTAGATAATAATACAGGTCGTAGTCGCTAATGCAGGAATTGCCCAAGCGAAGCCGATCGTTGATATTACTGTAGAAGATTGGGATAAGATGTTTGCAGTCAACATGCGGGGTGTGTTTCTTTGCTACAAAGAGGCTGCTAAAGTCATGATTGCGCAAGGTACGGGAGGAAAAATCATCGGTGCCTGCAGTATATTCGGACACAGATCATCTCCAATGGCGAGTCATTATTGTGCCAGTAAATGGGGTGTGCGTGGCCTTACGCAAGCTGCTGCCATGGAATGGGCCAAACACAAGATTACAGTTAATGCTTACTGTCCAGGTATGTTTCATATCGGTTTTTTTTTAAATACAAATCTAATGATCAAAACAGGAGTTACTAAAACTGCGATGGTGGATGCGTTTGTTGAAGAATTGGCAAAAATCCAAGGAAAGCAAAAGGGAGACATCATCAAATATTACGAAAACGACATGATAGCTCTTGGCCGATTAGGAAATCCGGATGATATCGCAAGCTTAGTGTCGTACTTGGCTAGCCAAGACTCTGATTATATGACTGGACAGAGTATTATCATTGATGGAGGAACCACGTTTTCTTGATTCCAAGTTATATTATTTTCAAAAGAGGACTTTATTCATATATGTCTTGTATCATAAGTTTTCATCATTCGATCTTAATAAAAAGAGAGAGAGAAAATTGATCAACGGTTGTGAACTTCAAGAAAAAGTATCGCATTATATCATGTAATCAGAACTTACAAAGATGCATTAACAAAAAACTTATTCTCTAAAAATCCACATGATATTTTTCAAAATACCATGTCTTCGTGAAAACAGCACCATAGCAAAGAGGAAATTACAATCGTCAACATAACATGATTATTCTTAAATGGATTGGAATAGGGATAAATCTCGTCTGCATTAAACTAGGATAGAAATTCTATCGAAATTTTTATAAAACTCTTGCACCAGATGTCCTCAACAAGTATACGGAATATTCTTGTGCGACAAAAATTGATTTTACTCCTTTCAGATGCACGGGCGCCTCTGGGTGTGGAATGTGCATGTGGGGTGTGGGCATGGGTATGGGTGCGCGTCTGTTCTAAATTCACACTCATACTCACACCCACACCCTCCAACGATGGTTCCTGAGAACAATACAGGTCTTGTTCCTGTATCAATTAGACATGGTAAGGATCTTTTGAGCTCGACTTTGCTAGTCAAACAGTAGGGCACACTCCATAAATCGTACGATTGTAGAAAATGTATGGTTGAGTAAGCATTCTAGCTTCTTCCAAACGACTAATTGAACAAAATCGAGACTTTTCCAAAAATTGCGCTAATATATCTGCTAGAACGTGCATTAGTCGATTCGCAAACAATGGGGCTAAGACTGCATCGTAAGGATGTATCATCAAAAAATGTCATTTTTCGTATTTCAGGCTGAACCTATTTTCTCATCTTTCTGCTCTACATCGAGTTCGAGCTTGCTGATTCATCCTTAGTACCGAACATTTAGATGATGGAGGTCTCATGTCGACTAATATGGAAGTGTATCGTGTGGTAAGATGTGTACTGTTTCACTCATTCAGCTGTACGCCTACGTTGTTGATGTACATTGTTCTAATTTCGTCTAATACGAAATGAAGGCAGAAGTCTGATTTTAAACAGCTTTCGCAGAGTGCGGTGTTCTATCGCTTGCCATAGTGTTGCATTTAATTTTTGTTGTTTACATTCTGGATAACTCACTTCTGTATGTTTAGGATCC
Source organism: Rotaria sp. Silwood1 (assembly GCA_905250075.1). Classification (NCBI taxonomy): domain Eukaryota; kingdom Metazoa; phylum Rotifera; class Eurotatoria; order Philodinida; family Philodinidae; genus Rotaria; species Rotaria sp. Silwood1. The sequence goes on from CAJNOP010000309.1 coordinate 42,401, forward strand.
TGTCTTTCTCTTTTTTGCTTTATTGCAATTGAATGTGGGCGTTATGATCCGGGTCATCTCTCTGCCCTCACTCGCATGCACACCCACACGTAGTCTTCTTTAGATTCCGTTGCCACAAGAACCAAGCAAAATAAGGCGCGTAGAGCGAAAAGCACGAGCAGAAGCTAAACGACAAGGAGTCAAAGCAGGAACTACAACTAGTCCAAATAATGAGCAACAAAGTTAATTACTACCGACAAATTGAGAAAGGTTTGAAATTTAGATTTGCTATTTGTGTAAATATTCAAGTGAAAAATGATGTTTTTTTCTTTATTTGACTAAATCATATTTGATGAATGTTTTTAACAAAAAAAAAGAAAACATTTTTCTATGGTAAATTGCAAAATTCTTTTTTCGTCAACAATTGATTCTGTTAAAATTTGTATATATAATTGAAAGAGTTCTAGCGATTCATTTTTATTCTTTAAACAAGAGGGATTGTGGTGAAAACAAATACTTGATTGAGGATGATGATAAGACAGTACCTAAGAGATGAGACCAACTGATGATTATGATTTAGTCTTTAGGACTATGTTTCTTGTCTTACATTGTTAAAATATACTTTATACTATTAATAAATAGTAAATCTTGTGGCTCAAACGAATGCAAATAAGTGCCGGTAGTCTGCTGTTGCGCATGATTAACCAATGATTTATGACATATCTAGATATATATTATTTGTATTTTGCTTTGGTGATATCCCATTACAAGATGTAAATGTAATTTTCCGCAAAACAACTTTTACTGTTTCTGTTGAACAAGAATGTCTATCGGATAATAAACGTCGGGTATCTCAATCAGATTTGAAGAGAAGTGTCATCTATATTAATAATTCAACAGACAAAATGCTTTTGAGATCTCATGAATATATATCCAAAACAGTGACAACTAATCTACCAGTTGTAATCTCACGTAAAGATGCGATTTATCAAGGTAGTTTGCATAATATTCTATATTATATAATGAGGATAATGATGAATATCATTGTCAAACGATGAAAACAAGTGATATGACAAATGGCTAAGTAGAGTGTCGGTGTTGGTGCGGGCATGGGCGTAGATGAGGGTGTGCTTATTGATGGTTTTCTTACTCACACACCCAGAATTAAAAGACCAAACACACTATATTATAGAGCAAATCGAGGCGCGTCGAATGATATATCATAAATCTTGTTTTCATAAGATTTTGAGGAAACCAGACTGAATTTACTGGTAGACGTTCATGGATTCAAAGACTCACCAACAGCCACTAACCGTGGAAAATGATGGTGGATCATTAAAAAGTCGCATTTTTCTCCCTATCAAAGATAGGCCGATCGGAGATGCTGAGTATATGAGCTTGTAGTCCGTGAAAAGCGCTACAAAACTGTATATAGGAAAATTATTTTTACAAACATTTTCGACTAATACCAAAGCCCACAATGGTCAGTGCTTTCACTTGATGATCGTCTACCAGTAAATCCAGTCTGGTTCTCTCCAAAGTCTTATGAAAACAAGATGTGTTATAAACCATTCAACGCGCCTCGACTTGCTCTACAACATGGCATTTTTTTAAATATTGAATAGGTCACCAAATCCGACGCGCTCCTTTTTAAAATCCTCAGAACTTTTTGATCCCCGTTGTAATATCAATGGATAGTATAATGATGCCTAACATTTATTTGATCGGTATATTGTATAGTTAACTAATCTCTCTCAGTATCAATTATATTTAGTATCTCAATGGCTTCTTCATAATGCTTATTTGATAGATACTTAAAGAACATGAGACTTGTAACAATAGATTTATTCATAAAGGACAGTTGCATAGATAATTCTAAAATATGAATGATTTAATCTTGCTTTATTTTTCTTATGAATAAAATGAAATGAGACATAGAATGAAAGACAAGAAATGTGACAAATGTTGAAGAATGTTGATATTAATAGGTTTTGTTAGAATGAAAAGTCAATTGTTTAATCATTAAAAATCTTCTTTTTCAAAATTCATTAGTTTGTGGTGGTCGATCATCTAGAATAAAATATTTTATATTAATCGATTGTTATTTTACTAATAAAAGTCAAGTCTCTTGATGAAAAGGATTTTTCTCTTCTACAAAATTTCGTACTTTCTATAAGATTTTTGTACAATTTGAAAAATACGAATAGAAAGCGATTTTGAGAACTCTTGTCATTATTTTCAGTCATATGTGATATAAAAAAAGTCGATAGATTTGTCATTCGTTATTCTGTTATCATACAAAAACTTGTAGTCACAGAAATCTTGTGATAATAAAGAAATGTTTGTAAGTGTGAAACTATATTTATAATATAAGTTCTAATGAACTATGAATACCTTGACAAGATTTCACGGTATTATTTGAAAAAGTCATGCGCTTTTATTCTGAGTGAAGTGGGAGAGAAGATAGATTAATTTATTTACTTGCTGTAGGTGCTGCTTTTTTCTTATTATGTGTTTGATCTTTTTCTATTAATAACAAAAAAAATCAAATGTTTAAAAATTGAAAAATATAAATTTCAACTAACTTATAGTTGGACGTTGAGTGACTGTTTTTGCTAATTCAAAAAAAAAATAATTTTCATTTTTTTTTTTTTTTCATTCAACAATTTATTTACTTTTTATTTTTTCTTCTTTATTATTATTCATATTTTCAACTCGTCGTTCAAGTTCAGTTTTAAGATCCCAAACACGATCAACTAAATCATTACTAAGAACAATAGCTTTTTCACGTAAATTTTGCATATATTTTGGTAAATCTTTAAATATTTGTTCAGCCATAAGACCTAAAAAAAACAAAATTTCTGTTATTCATGTTTTTTTTTTTATTAAATGTAAATTTTTCATATAACCATATTCTTTGCCATAGGGTTGTATAAAATGATGACCAGCTAAATCAGGTAATATTGTTGCTAAATAAACCAAATATATAATACACAAAAAAAAAAATGTTTTATTTAAGTTAACATACCGACAACAACACCAGAAACAAAAACCAATGTATAAATAAACATTGAACAACAAAATGAACGTCCTTTTGTTTTCATAGGAACTTTTTTTGTTGTTTGTTCATTAGATGATTTTGTTGTTCTTAGATTATCTTTTGACTATAAGAAAAAGAATTGTTTTTTTTAAAAATATATTAAAAGAATATTTAACCATTATGATGTGTTATCGATCAATGAATAATAAAATATAATCTAAAATATAATAAATGTAATAAAGGTCATTGAATTATCCAATAAATTTCTTTAGTATGTTTAAGAAAGAAAAGAAAAAAAAATGAACTTTAAATTTTAAATGAAAGAAAATAAAATAGCGACATAAATATCGATGGTTATAGATATTAACCAATAGAGAAGATTGAAATGATTTTTGATGGTGTTTGTTATTCAACTTATCATGTATCATTAATGTTTCATAAGTTTCACATAAATCATTCTTTGTCTAGTCTAATATTATTAGTATTGTATTCAATTAAGAACATACTCAGACATAATATCAAGAAATACATTGACAGTAACATTGCTTTTTCAAATGAATTTAATCTGACATAGTTTTTTTTGCAATGGTATTTATTCGAAGTAGAAACGTGCGAAATTTTCTGCAAACGTCTTTCAAATAGATAAAGGGAAATTATTTCTTCCTTTTTCTTTTCTACAATGTAAGAATGATATTCATAATACATGACTTGAAAATACTAAATATGTATTGTATACTTTAATAAAACAAAATTGTTAGCACAACCGCCAAGCGGCTGAAATATGAAAGTGACATGTCTTTTTCATCATTTATTCTAAGCATTGATTTAATGAACAAAAAAGCTTAGTGAACATATTTGTTAAAACTACTGTCGGCCTTAACAATCGATGATGCATCTCAATGTATTTAGAATGACAAAATATTGATTATTCTCAAAAGCTGAAACTTAAATTGTTCATACTTTTGAGTTATTTATATGACAGTTGCAGGAAATTTAAACGCATATAATCATTTATCTGCGCAAAAATTAGAAACAGCGTTATTTAGAAAAACACTTTCTAAGTCATATTATTAATGTCAATTGCGAAGATCTGTAATGAAGGACGAGTCATAAAAATCTCGATTTACACATTCATTTACTATTATTTTCTTCAATCGTAGACGTGGACTCTACAAAAGAAAAAAGAACGGCTGAATATATTTTGTTTGAAATATTTGATTCGAATAAATAACAAAAAAAGAATTAATATTATTAGTCCTTTCAGAACGAGTCACTTATAAATACGTGACAATGACAAACTAACTCATGATTGGTTTATGCTTGTTTCTTACGGCACTTTACATATATATATATAGAGTTTCTAGAGTGTCCCATAAAGAATACACAGGTTATTCATGTTTTGTTGATGATATATTTGAATTGCGTCTTGTTTTTCATATCTCACTTGAGTAGTGTTAAAAATATTAATAAATTAATTTGATGAAAAATAACAAAAAAACATTTCAATAAAATAAATATTTTGCAAGAAATTAAATAATTTTAAATATCTAAACGTTAATTCTTTGACAATCATTTTTTTTATTATATGTAATCGAAATTAGAACAAAATTTTAAGTCTTGAAAATACACTTATTAGTAGAATGATTATCGTTTGAGAGTTAATACTACTCTGAGTACTTTTTTGATATAGTTCTATTCGTTTGAATCATGATAACAAATGAATAATACTATGACTATAGTATTAACATTTTTTACCACTAATATTTTATTCATTTTTTAATTGAAATAACGTATAAAAATTTTCAAATGGACGTATACTATAAGTACGCTGAAGTTTAACATGGTTTGTTCTTCGTTAAAAGTCAATCAAGGTGAAATTTATGTGAAAAAAGAATACATTTTTCTAATGCTATTAACTTATTGTATATTTTTTTTCTTACAAAGGACAACTATAAAAAGTCAAAACAAATTTAAAATTTCTAAAAAAGAAATTTCATTGCACAAATAAAAGTTTTACTAAAACATTTGTAACTAAGAAATCTATCATTCTCATATATTTGAGTTTAAATTATGACTTGACTAATTTTAGAACTTAAGATCGATCTTATTATTGTTAACATAAGTCTTCTCGTAATAAAATTAAACTGATAAGAGATTGTTTTCTATTTGATGAACAATTTTACATTGAAGTTAGTATGCATCTCTAAAATTCAATAGAGATTATAGGCTTTTATTTTTTAATAATTTTATAACACTCGTTCCATACTAATAATAGACAAAATTATTTAGCAGTTTTCTTTACATAATATACACTTCTCTCATCGAATCGAGAACATAAAAAATGTTCTCTAGATTTCTATGCCATCAAATCTGTTTAAACATTACTAATGAGTTCTCTTGAAAAGATTCAAGCTAAAATACCACTGGATGTTATCATTATCGGTGCTCACATTATTAGATTAGCTACTGCCGCAACAATCATTAGAATAAGAAAATCATATATGTCAAAAACTAATAAAGTTCGTTGAAAGAGAAGTGGCGGTAAAGTCATGTTCTCGCCAACATTATTTAAGGGTAAAAATCGCATGGGCATTATCAGTCAGTTGCTGAAGACATTTTCTACGATTTCGGAGTATGAGTGTAGGTAGACTAGAGACTTTACCGTCACCAACACCTGTGGTATCCGTCTATGTATGCCCTTTATGGCGCTTACTTATTGACTGATACAATGCTATCAATGGAGTTGCTTCCATCATCATGCCGACGAGCTGTGCTGTGTTAGTTTTACATCGATAGCAAAGATAATTATTTGTGTCATGTAAATTAGGTCGCAACTGCAAGAGAATTGCTAATGTAACAATGTACAACTTTTAGTTTGCTATTCGTTTTTCTATTTGTTAAATTCAATTATTAATTTTTTTTTGTCTTGAAAAGCTTGAAATGTATCGTTATCTCTATATTCGATCATGGTTCTTCATCGTTATTCTGATACCGTTTATTCTGACATATCAAGTATATTTTGAGATTTTCGACCAACGAGATAATGATGTTTTATTGCATACAGAAAAAAAAGTGAGAGGCGTATAAGTGCATTAATAAGAGATATTTCCGTATGAAAAATATTCAAGAACAAAAGTAATTGATAATACAATATGTTTCTTTATGTAAATGATGATTTGTGCGTGGTATGGGTGTCCGTGTAGGATGTACAAGTAGATATCAGTTTTCTCTCTACATTCAACATATACTATTTCGCTGCTTGGATACGATCAACGTTATTCTTTGTATTAAATTATCTTCGACATATTTTCTTTTTGCGTTTTATTCTTACAGCCAAATCGATATACATATCGATTGGTTAGGTTGCAATTTGAAATTGAATTTCAGTCAATACTATCTCAATAACAAATGACGTCTTAAAGAAAAACAGAAAGCTGTAAGAGAACAAGTTTCAATTCATGGTGGAGTATATATTTTGTTTGAAGTGACTGAAAAGTAAATAAAAGTTTTCCAGGTTTTCTTTCGTGACTAATGCATCATAAATAGGGTGTGGGTGTGGGTGTGGGTGGGTGTGGGTCTTTGATAAATCAACAAACGCATCCATACCCACATCCACCCACACCCACACCCACACTCATCCACACCCCACACCCGGCGTGAGTGTGATGGGTTGTGGATGTTTGAGTGTATGAGTCTTCTGTACACCCACACTCACTACCATATCCCGCTGAGAATAGTCGAACAGCGAAGTAAGTAGTAATGCAAATCAATTTATTGAGTTAATCAAAAAACAATTTACATTTTCTTTCGAATTTTTTCATATGTTTCTTTATAGTCCAAAAGATGAGGATGCTTTGAAGGCAATTTTTCTTGAGCTATTTCTACTGCTTGTTGAATATTTTTCATTGCCATACTATATCGTTGAGTAGATAAATATAATTTCGCCAAATTGTGATATACTACAGCTAACTCAGGATGGTTTTTCGGTAGTTGCTTTTCACGTATTTCTAGCCCTTTTTGATTATATGTCAATGCCGTTGAATAATCTCTCATTTCACGATATGTTTCACCTAAATTTATATATGTTGTTGCACGAGCTGTGGGATCACATTGAACATTTTCTTGTATATTTAATGCTTTTCGATGAAAAGAAAGTGCCTTTTCATAATTACCCAATAATCGGTGAATATCACCAATATGAGTATAGGATAAACCGAAATACGGATGTCTTTCAGGTAATGTTTTTCGATCTATTGCGAGGACTTTTTCAAAATAATCTAGTGCCTTTGAATAATCTTTTATACTGCGGTAAACCTTTCCGAACCAGCTGTATGTTGAAGCAAAAGCTGGATTACCTTCTTCCAACGTTCTTTGCTGAATTTCAAAAGCACCTTGAAGAGCTGCAAGAGCTGCGGCGTAATCACCCATTTTTTCATGACACGCTGCAAAACTCAAGTGACTTTCAGCTAATAAGGGATGATTCGGAGGAAGAGCTTTTTGGAGTATTTTATGTGATTTTTCGTAAAATTTAAGTGCTTTCAAGTAGTCACCCATGGCGTTATATACTCCACCGACACTACTGTAGGAAGCCGCCAAATCGGGATGAGTCGGAGGCAGAGCTTTCTCAAGTATCTTATGTGCTTTATCATAGAATTGAAGTGCTTTCAAGTATTCACCCATGTCGAAATACACTTGACCGATATTGTTGTAAGAATCACCCAAATTTGGATGATTCGAAGGCAGAGCTTTTTCTCTTATTTGAAGCGCTCTTTCAAAGTATTGAATTGCTTTCGAGTAGTCACCCATGTTCTGATTCACTTGACCGATATTGTTGTAGGAAACAGCCAAATCTGGATGAGTTGATGGCAAAGCTTTTTCGAATATTCTGTGTGCTTTATCATAGAATTGAAGTGCTTTCGCATAGTCACCCATGGCGGTATATGCTGCACCCATCGAGGAATAGGAAACACCCAAATCTGGATGATTCGAAGGCAGAGCTTTTTCTCTTATTTTATGCGCTCTTTCGAAATATTGAACTGCTTTTGAGTACTCACCCATGTTTTGATTCACTTGACCGATATTGTTGTAGGAAGCAGCCAAATCTGGATGAGTTGGTGGCAAAGCTTTTTCGAATATTCTGTGTGCTTTATCATAGAATTGAAGTGCTTTCGCATAGTCACCCATAGCGTTATATGCTGCACCCATCGAGGAGTAGGAACCACCCAAATCTGGATGATCCGGAGGCAGAGCTTTTTCTCTGATTTGAAGCGCTCTTTCGAAATATTGAACTGCTTTCGAGTAGTCACCCATGTACTGATTCACTTGACCGATATTGTTGTAGGAAACAGCCAAATCGGGATGAGTTGGTGGCAGAGCTTTTCCGAGTATCTTATGTGCTTTTTCATAGGATTGAAGTGCTTTCGCATAGTCACCCACGGCGATATATGCTGCACCCATTGAAGAATAGGAACCACCCAAATCTGGATGATTCGGAGGCAGAGCTTTTTCTCTTATTTTATGCGCTTTTTCATAGAACTGAAGTCCTTTTGCATAGTCACCCATGGCGTGATATGCCGCCCCGATCCACGCGTAGGAATTACCCAGATGTGGATGATTCGGAGGCAGAGCTTTTTCTCTTATTTTAAGTGATTTTTCGTAAAATTCAAGTGCTTTGGAGTAGTCACCCATGTTGTGATACACTCCACCAAGGTTGTTGTAGGAAAGAGCCAAATCAGGATCAGTCGAGGACAGAGCTTTTTCTTTTATTTTAATTGTTTTTTCGTAAAATTCTAGTGCTTTCAAGTAGTCACCCATGGTATTGTACGCAAGACCGATATTATTGTAGGTATTAGCCAGTGAAGCATCATCTTCTGGAAGAGTTTTTCGGTGGATTTCAAGTGCTTTTTCGTAAAATGAGACCGCTTCTCTGTATTGCCCTTGGTTGTCTTTCACCAATCCAAGGTGGTGATAAATATGTGCTCTATTACTGTCATCAGGTATCTGCTGTAGTAATGTGTTGTACAACTCTTCGGCCTTGTCAAATTGTCCTATGGTGAGGAGGAGCTTACACATTCGATACCATCCGCTACCGTCGGTCTCTTTTCGTATACGATCGGTTAATAGGCGTAGCTGTGGGTCATCATCCGACGTAAGTTTAAGATTCACTTCGTAAAATGGACTATTGTTGCCAAGTTCTCGAATGTCATCAATTCGAAAAACGGTGTGCATGGAGAAAAGAATTTCTTCTTCACTTTTCAAATAACTTTCCTCCTGAATGGAGGCGAATGGAGTTGATGAGACAGTGGAATCAATGGTTATTTTAAAAAGAATACGGACCAAATCGGTTGTTCGTAAGGCTTGTTTGGCGAAATCAAGAGAGACTTTTTTATTTTTACTGGTTGATAAAAAGTTATTAAAAGAGATAAGCCCACTTTTATTTTTGGTAAGTTTTTCGAAGTCTGCTTTCGATAGACCTTGACCTCGAAAGACTGTAAAGATGTTTCCATGATATTGGCTTACTTGATTCTTGTACAAAGTTTCGATTTGTCGGTGTACATCGCACAGAAAGAAACCCATTCGAATCATGATATCTCCGTCAAGTGTCCGTAATGCCCCATTGAGCATTTTGTACGTGAAGCACTCACGTGTATACCACCAAATAGCCTTTGATGAGTGATAAGTGCTTTCAAATTCTTCAATATTTTTTATTTCTTGGATATTGTTCTTGTATTCTTCTCGGCAAAATGTGATTAAGTCTTCGAAATCTTGGTGACAATGTTCTATCTCAAGGAGTATTTCCTTGAATATTTGTGAATACATGAAGGTCGGTTCCAGCTGATCGAGATTTTCGCTAGAACTCCCTTCATTTGCACCAATAATACTGATCTTGATGTGGTCTTGGTCATATTGTTTGGTAGCCTTTGTCAGCTTTTCACATATGTGCTTGATAGATGTATGGACACCTTTGATTTTTGTCCAATTTTGAGCCCATTCTTGATGGCGCTGTCTGTCACGGCAAAATATGTATATGGCATTTAATTTTGCCATGCCATGGATGCTTGGCACTAAATGTTGCCCAAGCGCACCCGAGCAGATAACAAATGATATCTCTTCAGGATTTTCATTCAGCAGTTGAACACATTCTTCTGCTGTTGTGCATGGATTGACTTGATTTACAACACCACGCAATTGCACAAGTGTATTTTGGCAATCTTGATTTTCCATGTTAATGTTTGCATCAACCCAAATAACCAAGTAATTTTCAGCCAAACGTTGTCGTCGACGTCGACTCATTTTCGATGCAATAGATATTGTTCGATTGGTAATCGTATATTGTGAATAATAAATTGCTGCTTGGACACACTCTACCTTTTGTATTTATATATTTGATGCACGTTGCTTTTTTTTCTATATTTTTCTCCGCCGTCAAATGTGCGTATTTTTTTCATTGACACTTAATAACAAATTAAAGAGAAAAAAAACGAATCGTATAATAATTTTATCTCAGTTTCATTTACGTATCATGTGAAGCATGACTTAAGTTTTATTGCATTAGATACCTTGTCTTATACGTTGTATATTTCGTTTCATTTGTTCACAGCAATTTTTTTCTTCTATCTAACAAGAACGAAAACGACAACAAGGACAGCATCAATGCGTTTTTTTCTCATTATGTATATGATTCACATGCTGATAATGGGAACGAAACAAGAAAAAATATAATTCCAGTTTTAATTGAGGCAACAATCGAAGCGGTTTCTACTTGTCAAATATACTGTTAATCATTAACTAGTGGTTGAAATAATGGTGATTCTCTTAATTGAAGTTTGAAAATAATGAAAGATCAAAGTACTTGTTACTAATTTATAAATGAATGAAACACTTTAATGAAGGCTTTACACATTGGTATAGCAAATAAGCAAAAGTTTTATATCAATTATCATCCAAATTTCATCTAAAAACGCACACAAACTTTAATCTTGTCATGTACACAATGAATACATCATCATTCACAATCTTACTAGAGTAATTTTTGATTTGTAATCATTCAAAATATGTGTAGAATAAAAAGAAATTTTGTTTTCTTGTGTTATATTAGTTGCTCTTGTTTTATTAATTTTTACAATTCATATAGAAATCATATTCCAATTTTATCTATTCCTATTTAAAACTCATTTAACTTAAACGTGTGTTAAAATGACAACAAGAAAAACTCCTGTTTTATACAAACATGTATTGATTAATAAATATTTTTTGCTTGCATGCATATGAAAGAGAATCATACATGTTTCCATATAATTAGCAAATAATGAGAAGAATTACTCCTAGTTTTTCAGCTGAAACTGGTGTTATTGAAGACATGAATCTTTATTTCTTAATTCAAAAGCAAAATAAGCCATCATAGCATTAGAAGCTTGATGTTTTTGTTCAAAAACAGAAGGGTGATATCATCAATGCTTAACTTGATCATTATATTCTGTGAAACATGACCTGAAAGGAGTGTTGAAGTACATAGGGTAGAAATTTTGGATCCACCCCGTCCTCCCACAGACCGTGACAGACGCTTTTCATATATCGTCACAGCGACTGATAGTTACCTTCAAGAGACTATCAAATATTCTGTATAACTAACACCTAATTGGAGTATTCACGGAGTATTTCTTTTATGAAGTTCTACTCTGTAAATTTAGCAATACTGAGAGAATATGTCCAGTATACGTAAAAAAGAGCAGTTTTTAGGGAATTAGTAACAATAGGTACATCATGTTTCACATTTTAATCCCACAGGGGTTGGGCTAACAGCTTTTTTTAATTTACATAAATTTGCATTACAAATACATAAAAAAAAGTTTTATAAAAACATCAGTATACAGTTGTATTAGTAAGTAAAGAATCTTTTATGCCAAATGAAAACAAAAGTGTTAACTCATCAAAAATTATTATGCGAATAGTCAAAACTTTCATTTTTTGTGACTGAGCAACGTTCTAGTAATATGTTTTTCTTTTACAAACATTCATCAGTAAGCTCATATCAGAATTGGTAAAAAATTACCAACATTGAACATATAGTAACATTGCATTGGTCTCTTCCACACAAAATATTGTAATAATGCACTAAAATCTTTAAATATAACAATGACACAGATAACCAGTACAGTCGTATTATTGCGATATTCTACTTATTCATATATTTCAAGTTTTTTATTCGCTTGACTGATACATTCTTTGTTCAATCATTACGCCATTGAATAACTACATGAGAAAATTTTAAAGAAATATGGTCTAATTTAATTTTATATGTATAACTGAAATTTTCGACTTTTATGAGTACGGTTATCATCAGCAAAGAAGGCATCATCTGTACCATGAGTTTACTTTGATTTACAACCAACAATAACTGATGAAAAGAAATTAAAACAACAAAAACTGTGTTACCATACACAACAAGTAAATAAATTTAAATCATGATAACTAATAACTGACCATTTTAGGCCTAGTTACGATTTTATAAATATCTTCAATTAAAAAAAATCTATACATTTCAAATATTTAATTCTACAAGAACATAATCAATAAGTGAATAAGTAAACTTGAGTGAAACAATAGTATATCAAAAAATTTTAAAGAAATGCAGTTTAATTTAATTTTTTTTTGTTATAATTCTTTTCATCAGTTACTGTTTGTTATGAATACACGTAAACTCATGTTACAGATGATGTCTTCTTTGTTTATAATGACCGTGCTCATAAAAGTTGACAATTGATGAAAAAAAAATGATATTAAAAGCATTTGTTAATTTTCTGATGAAAATAAAGTTTGATTATCTAATATTTGTTCAATAAAATGTTTCATCTTACAAGAATTCTTTCGCAGTTGTGTTTAAAAATCGTTTTTTCTTTTTCATGTTATAAAAATCTTTTTCCATAAGTATATTTCTAATAGAATTCTGTAATCATTAATCTTATTTTTAGTGAAATAAACATAGCAACCTTTCAATCATTTTCTTTTCGACCACAACATTTATCAATGACATACAGTTTTGTATTCAATTTTTATAATAACTTCATCTATGATTTTTCTACAAATATTTACCAAGAATAAACGTCATAGTGAAAATGAAACTTTTGGCATATTGTTTTGCATACCTACAGATGTCTGAGAGTGTAATGACTTTGATGGGTCCGTTTTATTTTCAAATCCTGATCCTACTTTCCGTGTGAATTTTTTTTGTTTATTTCCATTGTCAGTAGAGTCCATCAAGTCCAAAAGTTTTGGACCTGAACTTAATCCGTATTCATAATATTGTCAATAACCTACACATTTCTCATAAGCATCTTGACAGTGATCTTATAAGAATGTGGATATAACTGACTATAATTTTTAGAATAACAATTGTCGGATTTAGGTCTTGACCCGGTGAGCTCCATACGTCAATGAATGGTGTGCTCGATGACAATATATACATTGCCTTATAATTAAAAATCTGTCTTTGTTTGGATTTATGGTAACAGTCAACATGCACAACGTCATTGAAGATCGTTCCATCATCATTATCTGTAATTAATAGCTCATCAGTAGTATATAGATCTGAAGAGTGTACTTTTGCAAGTAAATACTTGTGTGCTTCTTCTTTAGGAAAAAAACAAGAATATTTCGTTGACTACTCAATAAAGAAATAATTCATGATTTGTATGATCAAGGAAAAATGTTTGATGAGCTGAAGAAAAATATTTTCATTTCTCTCAAAAAAATTGTTTATGATAAAATCATGTTTAAAATGTTAGATTAACAGTCAAAAATGTAAATGAAATAAATGTTTCTATTAAATCTTGAAATTTTTTTTTTACGAATACATGGAGAATAAAAGCAACAGTAACACTTATTTATACAAATTTATTACTGTTCATAACTTGATTAATAAAATTTTTCATTCTTAACTTTTATCTTTATAGAATTTCCCTCAGCATTTCATACGGATTAATATAAGAAGAAAAAGTTTTTCAAACTAAATTAAATCTTATATATAAAAAGAAGACAATTCTTTTTTTTTTTCTTTATAAAATAGAAAAATTTATACGTATATATTATAAATTATTTTAATACATGAAAGAAATTCTATTTTAAAATAGCTTTAGACTTTTTTTATGTAAAATACTCAATAGTCATTAATTTGTATTATTTATTTTTGCGTTGACTATCTAAAGTTTAATTTTATTTTTATTAAGCATTTCATGTAATTATAATTTGTTATAACGAAAACTACGTAAAGGACTACATAAATGCTGTATTTCACACCGAATTACAAAAGCACGAAGTTTAGTTCGTAATGAAATAGAGATAAAAATGAGCTTTTGATTGGATCAAATAGATTAAATGAATAATTCTCGAATATCAATCATTAACATCCTTCATTGAACTAATTCATATTACTAAACTTAGACAATTAACTATGGACTCGACAGTGTTAGTTGTTAAAGAATTTCTCTCTAAAAAATATGGTAATACATAAAAAATCTTATACATATCTTCAATCGATTGTTTCTAGGGAGCGATTCTATCAACAATTATACTGTATAACATCCTTGAGTAAAAAGAAAAGACAAAATAATCTTGACTTATAGCACTGAAGACAAGAGTCTCTTCTATACCATGCTTGTAAATCGATAAGTACATTTTGAATTTTTAATTCTATTTTGACTCAATTTTAGTTTCTCAAGGATATACATAGCAAAAGCATGAAAATGGTCTAGAATTTATAAAACAAGCTTAATGACTTGATCAGCTACATGCAATCAGAGCCAAGATGCAGTGGTAGTACTACACCTCTGAGCTCTTCGTAATCATCTCCTGAGAAACACAGTACTTGTAAAAACCTGTTAAAATATTTTTTTTTTAGTATATTAGAGTACTTTCAACTCAAATTTTCACGTGCTAATGAAAAATTGTCCACTGTATAATAGTTGACATTTCGTGCCATTACTATGACACATACGGAAAGTGCAGAGTTATTTTTAGAGTGTTTGTATTTGTTCTTATGTCGTTCTGTTAATGAATATCTGATAAAAAAAATATAAGATAATATATGGTTCGCAAGAGAAAAAAAGAAACTTGCCTATTACGATTGCTAGAACAAATTTTCTTTCCAAAATCTTGTCTATGAAAAAAAAATCTAACGCGCGATATATTGTTCTAATAATTTTCTATCATATGACAGAATAATTAATTTAACACAATTTCAACAAGTATATTTATAATAATTAAACTACTTACTCTGACAAAATATTCAGTTAAGAAAATATTAAACCTTTTATCTCGAACATTATTTTCATGAAAAATGTTACTTTTTTCGAAAATTTATTTTGACTTCAATAGAATTTATATTGTTGCAAGATATACAATTTTTAGGCAAATGCATTTAAAACTTCAGTTTCTTCAATTAGAAACTTAAATTTTGAAGAACAAAAAAAAAATACTCAAGTCATATAATTATCCTATTGTCTTTCTAATAAATGTAACTGCATTCAATTTGATCATATAGTTCATACAATTATTAGAAGAAGTTAAAAGATAGTTACATAATGATTGATAATTAGTAATTGCACTTATAAAATACAACTTAAAAAAACAACAACAAATTAAGTTTCAATCTTTTTTCTTTTTCTAAACTCTTATCTCAATTTCGAATATCATCATAATCTCTGTATGAATTTATTAATGCACTTAAGTTTATATATTTCTTTTGGCTTTTCTTTTCTGATAAATATCATAATGAATCAAGCTCTTTTCCGTAAATACGAGAGACATTTAGTATATTTCTCTTGTTTTTTGTCTCATATCGACATTTATCAAACAAAGTCAGCTGATATTCTTGACTTAGAATATGATGCACCATAAGCATTTGATTATTTGATATGTATTTACTTTATTTGCGACGAATAATGAGAGAAAAAGAACTCATACAAATGAACATGTCATCTACTATCATCATCCTAGTTAGAATGGCAAATATATTCTGATGTTTTCTTTTTCCGTTCTTACTCTGTCGTTTAACAAAAGTAACGATACAGGCCTTCTTTTCTTTTTTTTTTGTTGTCCCACATTTTTTTCCTCGTTGCTGTTGTTCTTATTCTTTCAGACAATATTTGTCTACACGGCTACTGATTATTACTGTTGATACACACATATACATATAATCTTATCCTTGTAGTTCTATATATGTACATATACAAAGATGGCTTCGTCTTCATCATCTAAAGATATATTTATACAAAATTCAGAACAAAAAAATGATCAATCTCAATTGAAAATGAATTTTGATCATCCTTCATCAAATCAATTATCATCATCAACTACTCGTATATTTGTTCCGAGACCATTTTATCGATCACAAATTACACCTGATCCATTTGATTATTCAAATAATAATCAACAATATCTTCAAAATCGAATTCAACGTCGATTTTCAACAAATCAAATAAATGGTGATTTAAAAAAAAAAAAATTTCTACTTGCTAATGCATGAATATTTTTTTTTGATTAACAAAAACTTTAATATGAAAACTAAACATCAGAAAAGATTTCTATGATGATTTTATGATAAATTAGAAGTTAAAAGAATCTTAAATTATTCTTTAAATAATTACACATCATCTGTTAACAATCAACAAAAAAAAATATCGATACTCTCATTTCTTGTTAACATAGTCAATCATCAAAAAAAAAAAAAAAAAGAATAGTAAAAGATTGTAGATTACGTATATGAATAATATACTTTGATGAAGTCATCAAGGTTATTTATTCTTCGTACTTAAATAGGCAATGAAGTGTTATTTTGTTTGTATAACAACTTTGCTTAAATAAAGAAGAGAAAGAAAAAAAAAAAAAAAAAAAAAAATTAAACATAGTTTTCATTTATTTAGATTCTCCACTTTCAAATTCATATTTATCTGAACAAGAACGATCTTCACCAACAATTTTAATGCATCCACATTATTATCAACAATATCGATCAACACCTAATAATAATCGTGGTAAGTCAAATGATTAATGATATGATTATAGAATCAAAATTATTATTTCGAATATACTATAATATATTTTAAGAAAATTTCATATTGATTATTTCTAGCTTTAATTAGTGTTAGTTCAACGAAATCACCATTAATTACAATAGCTTCAGGTGGTTCACCAAGTCGATCTGAATTTCGTGTATCATCATCACCAATAGCAAATAAATCAACATTACGTGAAATTCGTATATCTCGACCAGATTCACCGTCTATATCAATTAATCGTACTGGTACAAATCAACCAATAACATTTACTAGTAATACAAATGGTCGAATGATTCCTAATGGAAATGATGATGGTGCTTTTCATATTTCAGTTGAACCACCAATAAATACAATTCAACATGATAGTAGAACAAGACAAACATCACCCGTATGTTATACGAAATTAAAATAAATCTGATTATCTTTTTTCTTTTTTTTTGTCTTTTTGAAGCCATTTCATCAAATTGAAATGCGTCGTGATTCTGGTGATAATCTATATAAATCAAATATTATTACAAATCCTTTTAAATCATCAATAGCTTATCCTGGTCCAAAAAATAATACATTTGATTATTCTTCAACTAATGCAAATTTACCACCAACATCAAATTCAAATTCATTATCAATACGTAATGGAAATTTAATAAAAAAAGAACAAACTGAAGTTGATAATTTAACTAAATTTTTAATGAAAAGTATGAATGCATCAAATGAACCAAATTTTTTTGGTTAGTTCAAAAATAAAAAAATTATTTTCTAAGAATGAATCTCTCGTTTTTTTTGTTTTATTCTTTTATTTGAAAGGTATGTGTGCTCGATGTAATATTGAAATTATTGGAGAAGAAAATGGATTAATAGCTATGGATCGTATGTATCATGTATCATGTTTTACATGTACTATGTGTGGATGTCGTTTACGTGGTATGCATTTTTATTCAATGGAAAATAAACCTTATTGTGAATCATGTTATGTTGTAAGTTTGTTTTTTGATATGGAATTATTTTATTTTATTTTTTTTTTTTATGTAGAATTCATTAGAAAAATGTGTGTCTTGTGGTTTACCTATTACGGATCGAGTATGTTATTCAAGTATTTTCGAAGATTATCTTAGATTTTTTGTTGAAGAAAATATAAAATCAATTTTACAAAAAAAGATTACAATAGATCACATATATTCTAATTTGCAGAGATATGAATTAATCACATATAGAGCTGTACGAAAATGACGGTGATATGTAAAAAACAAAATGAAGCTTTGTCTCATGAAATTGATTCGTAGATGATTTTATTGATAAATATTATTTGATGGTTAACATTCATATTTTGCAAAAACCAAAACTCTATTCATTATTAATTAGAAAAAAAAAGGTCCCCAAGTGTGAGTCTCAGTTTTGAATCGGATATATACCAGTTTGTAGAGCTTGATGAGGCTATAAGAAGCCTATAAGGGTTCGTCCCCATGCGCTGTCCTTCTCAAGTTATAGCCATTTTACCTGATTTTCGGCCTTTGGCAAGGTATATGTGAACAAGTCGAATCAAAGAATTTCCACCTGAAATTTTGCCTATAGATAGGTCTTATGGCCATTAGAAAGCTCTAAAAATTTTAGCTCATAAGAATGTTTTCTTCTTGAGATATTGGATATCGAAAAAACGATCATATATCACAAAGAAAGAACAAAAAATCGACCGTCTTCAACATTCGATATCTCAAGAAGAAAACATTCTTATGAGCTAAAATTTTTAGAGCTTTCTAATGGCCATAAGACCTATCTATAGGCAAAATTTCAGGTCGAAATTCTTTGATTCGACTTGTTCACATATACCTTGCCAAAGACAGAAAATCAGGTAAAATGGCTATAACTTGAGAAGGACAGCGCATGGGGACGAACCTTTATAGGCTTCTTATAGTCTCATCAAGCTCTACAAACTGGTATATATCCGATTCAAAACTGAGACTCACACTTGGGGACCTTCCCTCGTTAGTCACTTGTGACTCTTTATACTTCACTAAGAGATTTATATTTGTACTCATATCTGATGTTCATCGCCCTAGAGTAGCAACGCTATTTGACAAGAATCTATAATGTACTCTGTGTCATCAGCCCTGGAATGACCGACCCTAAGCAAGTCACTAACAGTTATTTACCTCCAATCATCTATTCAATAGCATGATACATCTACTCTTATAATTAGTTAGTCTGTATGAAAAACTGAAATAATCAAGATATTCTGCATTAGACCAGCCTTCTATTCAAAGCTATAGCTAATCATAATGATAGGCAAAATATTCGAGCTATTGAATCTATTGTTGAGCGCAACGTCTCAAAATACTAATGTATTATTCTTTCTTATTATTGATTATTTTCTTTATATTTTATAAAGATTCTTCGTGCAACAGGTAAACCATATCATGCTCAATGTTTTTCTTGTATGACTTGTCAAAAATGTCTTGATGGTATACCATTTACTGTTGATGCTACTATGCAAATACATTGTATTGATTGTTTTCATGAAAAATTTGCACCACGTTGTTATGTATGTCATCGACCAATATTACCAGCATCTGGTGAAGAAGAAACAATTCGTATAATTGCATTTGATCGAAGTTATCATATTGATTGTTATCGATGTGAAGTAAGTTTATATTTATTATTTAAAAAAATTAATTTTGTTTTTGTTTAAGAATTGTAATATACAATTCTCAACAGAAGAAGGTTGTTATCCAATAGATGATCATGTTTTTTGTTTACAATGTAATCGAAAATATTTAATATCAATACTTGGTCATTCTTAAATTATTTATTTATTTCA
Source organism: Rotaria sp. Silwood1 (assembly GCA_905250075.1). Lineage (NCBI taxonomy): Eukaryota > Metazoa > Rotifera > Eurotatoria > Philodinida > Philodinidae > Rotaria > Rotaria sp. Silwood1. The sequence continues at coordinate 62,286 of CAJNOP010000309.1, forward strand.
AACAAGAAATATTTTATTTTATATATACATTTATATTCTATTTTCAACATAGATCGATTTAATGTTGAATATTTTTGTGATTCTTCTTCTTCTTGTTCTATTTTTAGTATTTTGTCCTTTGTATTGTATGTTATAAGAGTATGTAAAAAAACACATATAAAATGTGTTTTGTTGAAAAACAAAAAAAGAATTTTAGTGGTGACTTCGTTTTTTTTTTTTAATAATCTTTCCAGCCCATTTCTTTAATCTTGTATTTATATTATATTTGTGATTTTAATCTGAACAAAATATGAATTTATATAGATGACTGTTTAAAAAAAAAAAAAAATGAAGATTTTTTTGTAATTATTAATAAAAAAAAATAAAATTGAAAACAGAATAATATTTGATTTTTTTCAAATCTATACAAATATTTTATGCATATTAATTTTTTTGACTAATTTATAGATATCGTATTGCTTTATTGAAAGACAATAAAGATAAAAGTATATTGTACCTATGACCCAGAAGAACAGGAATAATACATTAATAGTATGGCTATATAAATTACATACAATCATCAAACAAAGCAAAGAACAAAGTTTTGATAAGATTCTGCCAACTGCAAGAGATATAATATTGATAAATGCGAATGTAATACAGCTAGTTCGAGATAAAAAAAATAAATAAATTCAAGTCATTATTTAATATCTCGTTAGGATGTAGATTAATGAGAAAAAAAAACGCACATCTACATCTCAAAATAGATTTATAGGTCGAAAAAAGCAGTACAAACAAAAGCGATAAAAACTTGTTTGTACTTATTGTTTTCAACTTGAATATAGCCTTTTTGTTTTTTTGTGAACATAGACATCTATTTGTTACTTTAACTTTTAATTATAATAAATGTTTTCTACAAATATATATCAAGGAAAATATCATTAGATTTTAGAATTAAAGTCAAAATAACGATAGGATAGTATCTAAAAATTCGATCAGAAAGTCAACCCAACAACAAATCAGATTTCGATATTTTTTTCCTTTTTCGTACTGCAAATGAGTGAAAATTTGAGCAATTTATTAACTTAAAAATAATTTAGTTGTAATAAAAATTCATCTATACATGTATCAATCATTATGATATTTAGCATCGGTACTGTGTTCAATGTCAGCGTTAACTAGTGAACTACATCAAGTTTGAATATACAGTAAATAAAAACTTTACACCAACATTAAAATCTTTTTGTTTTAAATATATATATATTTGACCAAGAAGTCCTCCAAATACATCATTTGAAAGTTGGAGGACTGTTCCGTCGAACCCATATTTTAAAAAAGAGTTTGATTTTAATGTAAAATTTTTGTTTAATCAAATCCGATGCAGTTCACTAGCGTCAATCCAACATATACTTACAACGGAACCTTTTGTATTGGTTATCAAGAAGATTGACCATATTCGGATCAAATAAAAGCTCTCTCCACTATTGTAAGGACAAAACATAGTGTTGTTCGGGTCGATTAGAGGGTTCTTTTTCATATGATCCGAACAATAATGGAATCAACCTTTCCTACTTCATTTTTATGCCTAAATTCTACATACCTTGAAATTTAAGTAACTTTCTATGGGCACGTAAGATTTTAAATTTCGTAGTTTAGTGGTGAGAGCTTTTATTTGACCCGAATCTATTCAATCTTCTTGATAATCAATACAAACGATTCCATTGTTAGGTGTTTATAGAAGGAACTCAATAGTATATTTTTTCATATAAATTTGCAAACAGTACTAGGACTGTAAAAGTATTCGGCCTGATGTCGATTGCTGAAAGACGTATTCATGCAGAATTACAACTATAGATATTCATCTCTATCAAAAAGATTTAATGGCAATGTAAAAAAAAAAAGCAGACAATCAGTTTTTACAAGTATGAAAAACCTAACATATGTTCGAATTCTTGTTTATTTACATGATGAAGAGCATCAATAGAAACAAAGCGAAAACAAATCTATAAAATCTAGTCAATAAATACAAAATAAAGTATACAATATAAATAAGAAAAAATCACACACACATATATATATTTCATCGAAATTTTTAATTAAACAAGATAAAATTACATTTGATCATAATCTTCATCGTTAATATTTTCTTTATTTGATTGTCCACTATTAATTTTTGAATCTGATAATTGATTTTTTTTATTTTTTCCTGTATTAGATGATTGACTTTTTCTATTTTTTTCTTCTCTATATGCAACCATTTTTTCATGATATTCATTTTGACTTGTTTGATATTGATTTTGATATCGACGTTTTGTCTAATAATACAAAATAATAATATTTTATTCAATTCAATTTTTTTTTTTTATATTTAACTTACAGCATCATCACTATGACGCCACATTTCACCTAATTTTTTCGAAATTTCTTGAACAGTTAAGTTAGGATATTGTTTCTTAAATAAAAAGTTCATATTTAAAAGAGAGTTTTTTTTAAAGTTTTTCTCATTACCTTAACTTCTTCACGATTATCAGAGAAAAACATTTGCCAAGCTGTTTTAACTCTTTTTGGTGCATTTGGATCTTGACGACGATTTTTTTGACTTGAACGACGAGCCATTTTTTATTATTATAGAATTATATAAAATACTAACAAAATAAAATAAATTTTTTATTTAATACTATAACATTCTATGTCCTTACTTGAACTTGTTATCGATGGATATGAATTAAAACTAAGAAATGTATAAGTTTTTATAGGGCTATGATATTTTCGTCCGTTCGCGAAACAGACGTGTATATATATTTGTATTAACCGTTAGATAATAATCGAGGGATTTAAAATACGAACGAAAAATAAAATTAAATGATATCGTTGAAGAAAAGAATTTTATTCTTGATTTAAATATAAGCATGCAGAAAAAAAAAAACTAAATCAAATATACAAATCACAATATCAAGGTTATATATGAAGAAAAAAAAAACGAATGTTTTAGAATGTTTTGTTTAATTATGATGAAAATGTTGGACGTTTGAAAGCATTTTTTAATAGTTTTATTATTGGTAATTCAATAAAAAGAAAAGTAAAGAATGATAAAATATATGCAATGATTATATGAATAATAGAATCATATAACTAAAAATATAAAAAATAAAAATTTATTTATTATTTTATATGTTTATAATACATACAATATTAGCCATGGTATAATGAGTAGGTTGATCACGACTAATATAATTAACAAAAATAACTAATGCATGCCAAAGATAAGCACCATAAGTTAATTTTCCTAATGAATCAAAGAATCGATGACTAAGTAACTTATTGGCTATTCCTATTAAATAAAATCTCGTATATATATATATAAATATTAATAGAAAAATGAACTAACCTCCTTGTCCAATAAAACAAGCTATTATAATTATACTTAATCCAATAGACCATCCAAGTCTTGATAAAGTAAGAAATGCAATACGTTCTGATCGATTTAATGAATGTCCATTATAATCTCCATATGTACCAAATATACACAATGCTAAAATAAATAAAGCAATAAGCCAAGCTAAAATTTGTTTTATTAGATTTAATCGTGTAGATTGTCGTTGTGGTAAAAGTGAATTCCATGATATTGTATTTGAACGTTTATATAGTTCATAAATAGTATAACCAAGTATTAAACCAATAGCATATGGAGCAATACGACACCATGGTTTAACATAAACATCATTCATATAATTATGACTTGTATTTGACCAATGAGATCTATTTGAATATAAATCACTTAAAATTCCATGATCATAATTATTTTTTGATACAATTACTGATGTTGTTATAATATCAACTAGAATAAAACCAGTGGCTACAAGCATTCCAAAAGCCCAATTCCTAAACAAAATAAATAATCGAATAAAATCTAATATTAGAAATCAATAAAGATAATTAAAAAAAAAACAAAATTAAGTATATTCCTTGAGCGATACAACTCTGAACATAAAAGGTCGTTCCTTCTTATGAGTAATTCCTATACATGTTAACACAATACAGATAAGTAATCGAAGACACACATAACTGGTAATGATTTATCGAAAGTTATTCGATTGCTAACATCATAATCATTATTTAAAAGATCTTACCATGCAGTAGTCAATAAAAATAATGGTGAAATCCAATGAAATTGCATATTTACTGCTACAAACCATGTTATCTAAAAATACAATTTATTGATTAATAATAAGAATATGAAAAAAAAAAATTTTATCTTTTACCGTCATACAACTATCACGCAGATCAAAAAAATTATTTATATAAAGTAAATTACGCCACCACGTACGTCGACATGTTGATGTTTCAATACCATTAATTGGATAAATAGGACCATATTGACCAAGATATGGTGAAAGAGTTATATAGATAAGTAAAATAATAGCATAAAATATTGTATATCTTAAATAACGATAAATATAATGATTAAGAAGAAATTTTAATGTTGAAAATGGTTCATTTTCAGTTTTTGATATAAAAAATATGAATGCAGTAAGTAAACCACTAAAATAAAATATAATCAATTTGATAAAAAAAAAAACAAAACAAATTCAAATTTACCTTAAAACAAAAAATGAATCAATACTAAATATAGCTTGTATAATTATTTGAAACCAAAATTTACGTGACCAATTAAAAATAGATATTACATTATCTAAATAATAATTATATTTAAAAAAAAAAATATGAAAATTTCTACGAGCATATGAGCTAAAAAAATCAAACGAATACTCAAATTTTACTTACAAAAAATAAATTATTTTCTATGAAGGAAGATTTGGAGGATATGTTTAACAAAAAAAACAGTCCTATACAAACTTACCCGAATAATAAGCAGCAAATAAAAATGTATGTCCAAGAATAATCCACCAAAGTGAAAGAACACGAATACCATTTAAAAAAGCAAGATTTTTTGGTTGATTTTCACGTTTTAATATACGATAATTATGAATTAATGAACAACAACTAATAAAATGTTGTGCCACTATTAATAATCAACATAATAAGAAAAAAAACAAAAAAAAAAATTTTACCTGAATCAACAGCTTTTCGTGGTCGTGAAATTAATGGTGTAACTTCATCATGTTCATCAATCGGATTTTCTGATTGAGACGTAGTAACTGTTGTTATTAATGCTTCAGTTGTTGTTGTTGTTTGACTATCGATTGGTTCATAAGCTGTCGTAGTTGTATGATCTATTTTTAAATCATGTTCATGACCATATGCAATATGCATTCCAGTAGCAACAAAAATAAGAAAAGCCATTAAAGTTAAAAGTACACTAAAATAACAAAATAAATGAAAAAGAACAAGAAGAAAATTTTTACATTGTAAATATTGCTTTTGTATCATATGAACGTTGATCAATACAATGAATACTATCATTTGATAACGGAATATATCTACTAATAAATGGAATTCGAATAATACCTAAAAATTTCATAAGAGATAGAGAATACAAAAAAAAATAGGAAATATTGTTTTGTAATCACTATGTTTACATACGTTTATTAATATTAGTCAAAATATCATTTGCATTACAACTTTGTGGTACACAAATACCATAAATAGGTCGAATACTGCTTTTATAATCATTATTAATAACACATGTACGTGTTCGAAATGGTTGTTCAACAATACTATTATTTAAACCACGTAAATGATGTCCACATTCATATACAGAACCAATCCAATAGATATTTCCTTGCATTACTCCACTAGGAAATTTACCCCAAGCATCCAATGCTAAAATAAATCAACAAGAATTTATTTTAAAATAAAAAAAAAAAGAAAGAAAGAAGATTTACTTTTCAATGCCCATATTTGTCTTGTATTTAAATCTTTTATTAATAAATGAATATCTCGACTACAATTTGATTCATTAGCATCAATTATAAGATCTTGATTTAACCATGGATATGTTTCATTAAATTCAATATTAGAATTAATAATATTTTCTTCTATAAATCTACCATGAGAAATAATATTTGGAATAATATTAATAAATGATAATGATAATTGTTCTGCTTTAATACCAATTTGTAAAATAAGTATAAGATATATTATAGAAGAATATATTATAAATTTCATTTTTGTTTGTTTGTTTGTTTTTTATTTATCTACAAACAGTAAAAATATCAGTATGAAACTCATCTTTTTATAGTACATATATGAGTTATGACTCATCGAATGTTTTTTTTGTAAGTTAGAAGATTAATGAAGCAGAACGCACTAAGTTATACTTTTTATCATCGTACAAGTCACGGACATTTATTTTTAACTTTGTTTACTGAAAAAATTTTAATAGTTTTTTCTTTTTTGAAATATTTAAATTATTCTTAATATTTAAAATAAATAAATTCATTGATATATAAACTAATGAACGTTATTTTAAACACTTTCAAACATAAGAAGATTTAAAAAAATGATGTCAACTTTTTTTCTGATGTGAATATTATCTTTCATCCAAAAGAATAATTTTGTAATATGAAACTTCATTTACTTTCTTTTTCATTCCTTTCAGTTCTTTTCATTTCGACAATCATAAGATCCCAAACGAGAAGTAAAAAAAAAAAAATTCAAGCCTTTACATCAATGTTTATGTCATATATATATTCATTAGGACTTCAATTTTCAAGTAATGTTTTAATTTTTCTTTTTTTTAAATATACACAATAATGCTCAAAGAAAATAGAAAACGAGAAATTAAAGATAAATCAGTTCTATCAAGATGTACTTTTACATATAAAATAAGAGTATTTTCGAAAGAAAAATATATGAAAGAATAAGTAAAAATTTCAACAAGGAAACCTATAAATTTCTATTTTAGCAGATATATATATAGTTTTTATTTTCGTAAAAGGAAAATAAGTTATTTATTTTAGGAAAGAATTTCTATTCATATTATTCTTGTTATAATTATTATCGTTATATTCGTCAACGATTAAATTTATTTATTATTTATTTAATAATATACTTGTTTTTATTTTCTATACTAATCTATTATCATTCATTAATATCATTAAAAACAACTCAAATTGAATTTCAATCATTTTCATCTAATCGAATAATGTATGTTATTCGAACAAGTTCAAAATTTTATGAAAATCGTTTAATATATTCTCTTCAAACATGGATATCATTAGTTACTGAACATGTTTATTTTGTTACAGATAAAATTCTACCAAATATATCATATAATCATATGATTTTAACTGAAAATTTATGTGGTGATGAAAAACATTCAATGAAAATATTATGTTGTAAAACAGCACATGATTTTATATTTTTTCATCGTTATATTAAAAACTATGATTGGTTTTGTCATTTTGATGATGATCAATATGTTAATATAAATAATTTAGAAAAATATTTATCTACATTAAATTTTAATCAACCATATTATATTGGACGTAATTCATGGTTAAAAGCACTTAATCGTTTAAAACAACCATATCCATATCCATTTTGGTTTGCTACATTAGGTGCTGGTGTATGTTTATCAAAATATTTAGTTTATCTTCTTCAATCTTATACATATAATATTTCACAATTTATTAATGGTTGTATAAAAGAAAATTATCATGATGATATTTATTTAGGTTTTCTTATATCATCTTATCTTAATGTAACATTAACAAAAAATTTTCGTTTTCATTCTCATTTAGAAAAAAATTTTTATAATGATAAAAAAAAATTTTTTAATATATTTACAGAACAAATAACATTTGGTTTTTATTATCCTTATTATTATCCAAAATTTCTTCCAAATCTTTATGACTCACATACAGATCTTTGTCGTATACGTACACTTCATTGTCTATTATATCCACATATACTCGAATGTCAAATAAAAATACGTCAATATCTTTTAAATATGACTCAATAGTATAAATAAATTTCGAATGTAATTGTTATGTTCGATAAACATTTCGATCAATACTATTAAAATAAAAAAAAGAAAATTAATTTTAAAATTTTAATAGATATCGAAGATTTGAGACTTACCAAAAGATTTCACAATGTGTTTGTTTATTTTTTAATATAACTACATCAATGAAAAAAAAAGTGGTCACCATCTTTTTGTTTTGGATAATATTTTGTACATAGTTTTATTGATTACATTTGATGCCACAAAATTAATACATTGAGTACAATATATGTCTACGTATATTCTAGGATTTATTTTTATTTTTTTTTAAATGACATCAATTGCCCAATGTCGAAAACATTTAATACACATAAATATACGAAGATCTAAGTAGTGTCATTTTAATACACTGTATGTTCTTGCGATCTAAGTAAGTGATTAAAAAAAGAGCAACTGACTATTTTGTGAAACTTATATATATTTTTTCGAAGAAAATAGTGAGTGTAGGTTTTAAGTTCAAGGTTTCGCGGCTCCTCCTTTACTGGCAGGCTCTCATTACAGACTCCTCCCTCTCCGTATTTTGTCATTAGTACAATGAAACTAAAGAAGATATGTGAGTTCCACATTTTAGCACCAAAGGAGCTGCGCTAACAAGCTTTTTTTTCCGATTAAGTTGAAAAAAAAACATTTGTAAAATAGTACAAAAAAAATCTATAGTCTAAGTGATTGACAAATTTGTCATAAAGTTGTTTTTTAAAGCAATAAATACATTATATAAAGTCTTAATTAAGAATATTATATACTCTCGATGTTTAGCATTTCCTAAGATTAATTAAATGCAAAAATTGGTATGAGAGTTATCCTTTTCTTTTCTTTTTTTAGAGCGCATCAGATTCAATATTTTTTTAATCATCGCATTGGTTGATTGAATTTTGCTTTTTTTTTGAGACTCGGATCCATACTTCTAAAAAAAGTTGAGTTGATTCGGATCTAAACTAGATCAACAGAAAATTTTATTATGAAATTCAATTTTTCATATATTTAACCTCTAAATAAAAACGATCGGATAGATTATCATAGATAAATGAAGTAAAGCGTAAAATATTTACGAAATGTTAATTTGTTTTTTCTATTTCAAATGTATTTAGCAAGTTAAAACTACGTCATCGAAGATTTTCATTCATCATCATGTATTGAATTCTTTTCTAATTTATCGCAGATTGATAAATAGATAATATACGTTATTACTTTTATTCTAAAAATAAAAACAAATGAATATTAAAAAAAAAAAATAGATATTCACAAGTATAGATTTCTATCTTATATCATGTCAAAATATTAATGAAAAAAGAAAAACATAAACAAATAATTGTAAATATTAAGTGAAATAGCTTGAGTAAAATACTTGTTATAAAAATCAGAAGAAAGAAAAAAAAAAATATATATATATATTTGGTTTTATTTATTTCTTTGGTAAACAAAACACAAAACAAAATGGTAGATACCTAAATCTAATGATTGACTATATGATTTATAAGAAAATCATGATGAATCTTTAATACGTCTGCAAATTTCAGATGTATATTCAGAACATTTTGATTTACCACCTAAATCACCTGTGAGTACCTAAATAAACAGAAAAAAAATTAAGGATAAATTCAATTTCAAAATTCGAATGTTTAATAACATGTAACGATTTACAATAAAAATAAATTCTAATTATCTTAAAGAAACTCATCGAGCTACTGTATTACTCGGTAATGAACATAGAACGTTTCTGTCTCTTTACATTTGACTACTATGATAAAATATTTTTCTTTCAAAAATGACGTTGTTCACTTTCACATTCAACATAAAAACAATTTTTTTACTATTGCATTGAGCTTAATTTATCGTCAACATATGTTACTTTTTTTGACTAATATTTAATCAGCTTTTCAATCAACATAAATGATATATTTGAAATCGGTAGAAAAAAAAAAAACTAAGTTGATCAATATGCATTGCAAATTCTTTTAATAACTTTTCTTTTCATCGAAAAATTCAGCTCGAGTTTTCTCAAATTAAACTCAATACAATAGGGTCATTTTTCAAAGCTTGAAAAAATCTATTAAATGATATATAATTCAAAATGGGTTGCTGCTTTTTATAACTCAATAGAAAGAAAATCCTCTATATAAATATATTATTACATGTTAGTAAAGAAGATTAACAATATAGAGTATTGAGTGAAACACAACGCAGCTATAACGAAGTCTAATTCGACGATTTGAATTGACTATTTGGGAAATAATAAACTTCGTATTTCTTGTGTGTTTGTATATGAAAAAAAAATAGAAAATAAATCAAAGTGAATCTCAAAATTTATTAATGATTTCTAACTATAGCGATTCGCTTCTTTTATTATCTCTGCTGATGTGTTTAGGAAAATTAAAAGTATTAACAATTTTATTTTGTTCTAAGTAATAAATTGCAAGGCGAAGTATTGACATTATCGATAATATTCAATCACTTTATATATGTATATCTGAATTGTTTATATGTAAGTAAAAGACATACTTGTATTCAGTCACTGATTTGTATTACTCATCTACTAACTATATTAATTGTTAACTAATTATATGAAAAGAAAAATTCAATAATATATATATATGAACTAGACTTATTCAATGCGGCTTGAAATCTGCCATTATCGCAATGTTTTTCGATAAATCCTTAGAAAAAACTCTTCCATCGTTATGTAATATAAAAACTTGAAATATGACGATATGTCAATATCAAAATTATTCAGAATTAGAACACTCTCAATATGCTAAAGTATTCTAAAACGATGATTCATAACATCTCAAAGAACATTGTCAACTGAGATAGAACAACAAAACTAAAAAAAACACATTTCATAATTTTAATATCTACATCATAAATTTATCTTTTATTTACTTCTCTGATAAGAAACTATTATCTCAACTATGTTGTAAAACTGTCTTACAACTCATGCAAAATATATAATATTAACTGCAAAATGAAAGAAAAGAAATACTATAATGAAATATTCTCAGTTTTGATATGTACATGCAGTGTTTTATCCAGAGGGGTGACCGGGCGCCCCCCCCCCCCCCCCCCCACCAATTTTTCGCCCCCTCGGAAATTCAAATCGTCCCTCCGGAGAAAAAATCCTGAATAAAACACTGTGTATATAACCTGTTTCTTTTTTAGTCTAGTCTAAGAGAAACACAAAAACTCAGCAGATCTTTTATTTTTCGATTGATTCTATTCAGTCAGCATGATTAGTTCATTTGAGATGTTATTAAAAAACATAAATTGTTCAACTTATTTTTTCGTATTTATGATTATATAATTTTCATCTTTTTCCAATACTATACAATAATTTCACTAAGTCTAAGAATAAAACATTCTTAATATGTGATAAGATGATTAATAATATAACAAAAGTCTTTTTTAGACTCAACTAATGACAACTTATATAAAATAATCATAAACAAAAAAAAAGTAATAAACTCTTAAAAATTCTCACGATCGCATAAACAAATATCTTTTCAGATCCTACATTTTAACGAATCTCCCGAAACAAATAATTATTAAATGCATTAAGAAAAAATAATTCGTTAAAATCGCACTTTTTTTTTATAGAAAGAGCCATTAGCATGTTATGATAAAATGTTTACATTTCATGAACCATAAAAAAAAATAATTACAAACCTTTCCATCTTTTATTGTACCAAAACAAGCTTTTTCAATTTGTTCTGCTTTATCAAACATATGTAAATGTCTTAACATCATAACTGCACTTAAAAGTAATGCTGTTGGATTAGCTTTATCTTGTCCAGCAATATCAGGTGCTGTACCATGAACAGCTTCAAATATAGCTGCACCATTTTCACCAATATTACCACTTGGTGTTAAACCTAAACCACCAATAAGACCAGCACATAAATCACTTAATATATCACCATATAAATTTGGCATAACAAGACAATCAAATTGTGTTGGATCTTGAACCATCTATTTTAGAATTAAATAAGTAAAAATCCTAAATTTTGCTCTAAATAACTAACCTTTAAACAAACTGTATCAAGATACATTTCTTCAAATTTTATTTCTGGATATTTTTCAGCTACTAGACGTGCACTTTTTAAAAATAAACCATCTGATAGACGCCTAAATTTTATCAAAGTAAAAAAACAAATTGAATAAAAAAAATAATCTACTTCTTACATAATATTTGCTTTATGAACAACTGTAACTTTTTCTCGTTTATGTTGTTTAGCATAAAGAAATGCATATTCACATACACGTAATGATGCATGTTCAGTTATAAGTTTAATACTTTGTACAACACCTGGTACAATTGTATGTTCAATACCTGAATATTCACCTTCAGTATTTTCACGTATTGTAACAAGATCAACATTTGTATAAGGTGTTTGATAACCTAAATAGAAACAAAATTTTATTCATTTTTTTTAAATAGAATATATTTTTCAGAAAATTTTTAACCTTCAATTGTTTTACATGGTCGTACATTAGCAAATAGATTAAATTGTTTACGTAGAGCAAGATTAAGAGATTGATGTCCTTTGCCAACAGCTAGAAAAAAATTAATTTTATAATATTTTGTCTTTAAGAATTTTTTTGCTTTTCTTTTTACGTGTTGCTAATGGTCCTTTAAGACCAATTCGATTTTTTGTTACTGATTCAATAGCTCGAAGAGGAATACGAAATTTTCCATCAGCCTAAACAAGAGAATAAAAAAACAAAAAAAAAATTTGAAAATAAAATCTATAAATAAATAATATCTTACTGATTTAACAGGTGTTACATCGACTGATTCCCAATTTATTGGTACATCTGCAGCATCAAATATTTTTTGAACACTATTTGAAATTTCTGGACCAATACCATCACCTGAAATGAAAAAAAACAGAAATTCTATTTTCAATATTAAATAATAAATTTATTTTTACCTGGTATAAGTGTTACTGTTCGTGGAGAATCGATTGAATTCGTTGTACTACTACTATTATTAGTGTTTGTTTCATTGAGAAGATGTAAAGAAGTGACAAAAGTACGTCGATAATAAATTGATGATGTTGAACAACATGTTGTAGCAAGATGACGTAATAAAGCAAATGACATACTATTGTTTTTTGCCAATGACACACACACACACAAACGCACAAGTCTAAAATATAGAATTATAAGTAAATATTAAATTCGAAATATAAATAATTGTATAGAAAAACAATAATAACAACTTAGTGACATTATTTATATTTATTAAGATTGTAACGGTAGGTAAAGAACGAATCAAGAATCAAGAAGTTAGATGTCTGTAGTCATTGTAAAGAGTATTTCTGACATGATTATACTGTCGTTAGTATAACACACACATGATATGAAAGATTTTTAATCAATTTGAATCATACGAATTTTATTAGAACTATATTTATAATTGAGATTATTTCAAAATATGATGATCATGATTAAAATTAAGAATTTTTTTCCATATTGAATAATTTATATCAAGAAAAATATCGGCATACTATTTATCAGAGGTCCAAACAGGCCACGTTTTTTAGGCCTGCACGGCCTGTCAAGTTTTTCAAGCGAGTACAATAATGATGACAGACTAGAAACCAGAGGTTCAAACAGGGTACTAGGGCTATTGCTCAACCTGATCCTGACCTGCCTGTCATGGACATCACCGATGGTTTTCAGACTAGTGCAAGTCAGAGGTCCAAGCAATTTTTGGCCTGTCCCTTGCACTAGTCTGAAAACCATCGGTAATGCCTATGGCAGGTGGGTCAGGATCAGGTTGAGCAATAGCCCTAGTGCCCTGTTTGGACCTCTGGTTTCTAGTCTGTCATCATTATTGTACTCGCTCGAAAAGCTTGACAGGTCCTGCAGGCCTAAAAAGGGTAGCCTGTTTGGACCTCTGCTATTTATGATTATAAATTTTTTTTTTTATTTGCCACTCAGATAAATATTTCCTATTAATATATCGAACTCATATTAGTTTTTTTTCATCTTTGTTATTTAAATATATTTTTTTAAGCATCGATATTATATGTAGAGCAACACTCATAAAGTAATCAAGTATATAAGCAACGCATTAAGATGTATAGAATAAGATAAAGATTAATACAGATATCTTCTGAGATAAACAACAAGTTGATGAGATTTCTTTTTTATCGTCATACGATTACTAAAATAACTTGAAATAAATCAACAATTTTTTTTTTCGATTGTTTGATATTGAAATGAAGATGTATGTGTTTAGTCTTTTGATGAGAGTTAATGAATTTGAACTGACACTTTGTCTCATCGATTTTTTTCGTTTTTCATTTTCAAATTTATCGTAGTTCATCTTAAGACTGATCCTGAAAAGAGAAGAAAAATGTATTAACTAGCTCGTCTTTAATAAATCAAATTAAGGATAACTCGAAATTGATATCAGTCTTTTGCTGATTTTAGTACGAGAAAATACAAAGACACAATGGAAGCAGTGATTTATCTACTGGGTGAGCGCCATCCACCCGAAATTTTGATTTGCCCACTCAGGAAACGAAACCTAGATAAAACACTGAATGGAAGCAACAAAATTCTTTGTGCTCAATTAGATTAATCGCTTATATAGGTGATATACCTTCTTGTGCAGTACGAACGTAATGAATACATATTTAAAACGTAAATCATTGATGCCTTTACAGATCTTCTACTATAATGTTTTCGGTACATTATCAATTAAATGTATTTGAAATATTTCTGTGAAAAATCTGAAGAATTGTTTTTCTTTGAGCTTTTAATTATTGATTACAAAAACTATAGATAATATCTTATTGAATATATTTAACTAAGTGTTTATTAGATTATATACGTAAAGAGTTTGAATAAAACTAGTTCAGTTTTTGATAAAATGATATAAAATACTATAGTATTTTAGTCAATGTTCATATTACTTTATAATAATTTCTCTCAGTTGCAAGACTTAGTTTTATTTAATTGAACAGATAATAAATGTATATACTATCGTAAATGAAAAAAAAAGTGAAAGGCATGCAAATCTAAACAGAATATCAATTCAATGTTTAAATCTAACTAAAGATGAAGAATGTCTAAAAATTTTTAAAATAATTTTATAATTCTTCATTTTTGTATTTAACAAAATTAAAACCTTTTCAGCTTTGATAGACTATTGAACTTACTTGTACATATTAAATAATTATAATATTTTAGGTATATAACATTTTTTTATGAATGAGATTTTGTAATAATTCTATCATATATTACTTTATCAAATTTCGAATAACTTCAATTGATTAATTTCCATAGATTAAAATTTATCAGAATGCAATCATTACCATAATAAATATTTATTTTATTGTTGATAGATATGCCAAAATTCATTCAAATTTTATTTATCAGAAAAGAAAAACAGTTAAAGAATTAGACTATTTGAGAAGCATAATTTTCAAGATTATAAATAAAAGATACAGATCACTTTTGAACATATTTTTTATTTGACAGTTTCTCATTCATAGTAAATGCTATACATTTGAAACTTTGTAATTAGTTAGTACTAATTAGTTACAATTATCTACTGATATTGAAATGAATTTGTTTTTAATGAGTATAAAAACGATGACATTTTTGAAATTGTTTTAGAAATTCTATAACACCGTTCATTTGTATTATTTTCTTCATTATTTATAAAAATTAATGTTTACGAATCGTAAGCACAATATATATAATCTTTAAAACTCTATTCAAACAAGACAATTGCATTGATTGATCTAGATCATTGAAATAGTAATATACAGTTCAGTATCACAAATAGACCCCGTCGGGTAGGACCCGGATCCGGACCCTACCCGGACCCGCACGGGTCCGGGTCCGGGTCCAAAAATTTTACTTTGGCCGGGTCCGGGTCCAAAAATTTTATTTTGACCGGGTCCGGGTCCGGGTCCGGGTCTGAAAATTTTGCTTTAACCGGGTCCAGGTCTGAAGAAAACTTTGATCCATACAATTTATTTTGAATTTTTTTAAAGTTTTGTTCGTTTTATACAAAGAAGAGATCAAATGTATTTAGAAAACAGATAAAAAACAACAAAACCCTTCTTGACTATACTATCTAAACTGACTTGTCATTGTGTTTGGATCCAAAAAATTTAAGCGACCGGGTCCGGGTCCGGGTCCAGCAACCTGTAAACGGGTCCGGGTTCGGATCCGGGTAGAAAAATTTTAAATGATCGGGTCCGGGTTCGGGTTCAAAATCCTGGGCCAGGGTCCGGGTCCAAAAATTCTGGACCCGACGGGCTCTAATCACAAATCAAATCATATCAACAAATAGGAGTCTATTGCCGTCGTTAGCTGTTTTCTACTAATGTGTTTGGCTTGAAATATGAAATGTATGTATCAAAAGAATAATAAACTTGTGTGTACCAAAAAAAAATTGTATATGCAGAATAAAAATTGAATCTAGTTGAGTTATTATAGAATAAGTTTCACATTCTGTTTAAATTGCAACAAAAAGAATATATATTAAGAGAATCTTCATTAGAAATTGAAGGATAACTCCAATAAAAAAAGCATTCGTTAAGATTTGATTTTTTATGTTCATTCAAAAGGTCATCATCTAAATTTAGCAGACGCAAACGTTTAGTTCATTTGGATGTTTCATAGTCAAGGCAACTTTAATCTAGATTTTGATACTATGCATCTTACTATCAAGAAAATAGTAATTAATTGTTTCATAGTCGTCGACTAGGTAAATACTTTTTACATGTCATAGAATTTTATTATAGAATATACCAAAACCTAGAGCATCAATAAATGACAAAAATAGAGCATATATTGAAATGTTAGATTTTAAAAAAATCATTCGAAATAAAAGAAGTTAGTTTAAAAAAAGCATTAAAATCGATAAAAGATATGAATAAATCAATTTTGTTTTGATAACTTAAAAACTAGCTAGTTAATATGTAGATGATTAATATCTTTCTTTAGAATCTTGTTTAATTTGAGCAACTGGACAAAAATGATGTACAGCAAAAGACAATGGATCATATGATGACTTGAATCCTTTTCATATTATGCATAAGAAAAGAAAATATGAGGTGTAAACATTTGAAAACCATCTTTCATTGTTGTCTTTTACTCTTGTTACATAGATTTAACTTATTTCGTTATAAAATATGGACCTGTCTATTGATTAATTGTTCCATTTTCATATAGAGCTCAATTCGATTCTAATTCCACAATTAATTGTTTTGTTAATTCATGACTAAGGACAGCACAATAAAATTTCATTACAAATGAAATATTCACTTTCATAAGAAACAAATGCTTGTACTTCATGTAAAAGTGATTCAATACTTTTTAATGGTTCAAAATCCAAATCTATATAAATGCCACCATATTGATAAAGAATTTCATAACGTAATATGTCTGATGCTTGTCATTAACTTCAAACTGAATTTTGAAAACGTTTTTGATTATATAATGATAGATTTCGATTAGCTATTGTTTCATGTGTCCATATGAGTATTTCCAAATTCGAATGAAAGCTTTTCCATAATATAATGTACTGTTAAGTAGCATTTGGTACAGAGCTATTATTGAACCAAATGAAATGAAAACATACGTGAAATAATAATTAGTGTAATCAAATAACGTTAGCTAAGTGATTTGCTGTTATATTACTTTTCAGTTTTCACTAAAAGGGTTTTAGACATAAATACATTAAATAATTCTGATTTATTAAGTTTGCTTCCATTTCTTTACCAACTAGATTACCAAAATAGAATAGACTAAAACTTGTTGGTAAAGCATAAATTAAATAAAGAAATATAATATCTAATAGTTCTTAATCTAAATGGGCATCTTCAATTCAACAATACGTTGCCAAGTACAAACATATGATTCAAGACAGCCTAAAGCAACATGGTAATACAATTGGCATTAATCATATGATCTAGGCTAATTAATTGATTATAAGTAAGCTTTGAAAACGGCACACATTCCGATAAAAAACCTCCTATTTTTAAAGTTCGATTTGATCCGCTCAGTCACTGTCAAACGGGCTGGATCGATGTCTATTCTGAAAACAACCTAGTCAGATATTGCACATCACAATATAAATATTCTCAACAGTTTTTTTAAGATTCCCTCGAATAATGGCCTTATAACAATTTAATAAAAAATACTGAAGAACAACTTTATAAATGGAATGAATATCGATAGTTAATAATAAAGTAGATTTTATTTGCATTTTAGTGTTACATACCAGCTGAAAATTGCAGATATAAAAGTTTTATCAATTGAGCAGAGACTCAGTTTAATACAGAGTCTCTGATCATTACTGAATGCTACTGATAGATTCATTTTAGAATAGACACTAATTATATTAGACAGGAGGAAGATATCGAAGTTTTCTTTTCAATTTACTGAAGTACATCCGAGTGAATATTCAAGTAATATATTCAACTAGTTTGATTTGGTGATAAATATTTTCGGATAGGTTGAAAATTCAATAATACGGCCATAACTCTTAACAGATTAGTCATGCGCATTGATTATTTTCAGCTTTTCTTATTTCAATAGATTCTATTAGATTAGACATGAAAGAATAAAAACGAAGCTGGATACATCGGACGTTTTCCTTGTAAGTTATACCCAACAAGTTGGTTTGATGATCATTTTTGCATGCAAAAATCTTTCGAGAAAAAAAAAAGAAAAATTGAGATACACTGTGTTCGTTTACTGTCGATACACGTTAGTTATGTGTCACTGGATATGCTTCATTATACAATGCAGGCATTAGGCACAAGACAGTATATGTAATACTATTGCTTAACGACAATTTTGTGGCAACCAAACTTTCCAACGTTCATCTGTCAACAACATGTTGTTTCATGAACAATATTATTCGAACTCATTAATCACTCTCATGAGCATCCAAAACAAAATAGTGCGACAACTGATTTCACATAATTTTTCATCGTTTCAGACACAAGTATATTTACACAATCAAGTCTATTCCATGAATATCGATGACCATTCGGATGAACAGCAACTACTTAACAATCGACCTCAACAAATATAAATAGTATGTTAAATACATGATTCTCACGTAAATGAACATAATTGTCGCATACCATTCACAGAAAAATATGTTTAGCTCAAGGTGTATTAGGAATACCATTCCATAAAATTCACGTCGGTATGCTGAAACTCGGTATGCGTTTCCATCATCAATCAATAAATTCAAACAAAATATCAATGAAAAATTAATTATCCATAACACCCTAAATGATTACACAAACAACTAAAATCTTCATACTTCAGCCGGTTATTGATTAAAAGATAAACATGATTTGTTACAACTCGCCAAGTATTGTGAAGCATTTACAATGCTACTCAACGACGAGTAGTGTCCAAGAATCATGGAATCACTTGAACATGAGAAATTCGTTCAAATCATTTATGATTACAGTGCTTCACTATCCTTCGAAATGTACATCCCGATGTGATTAGTGCATCTTGCATTCTCAACAAAGATAAACAACCAAAATCCATTATGCATTTAGATATTAAAAGTGTCAAAGGTTTTGATGATTTAATCAGTGACAAATCTATAAGGAGATTCTTGACGCTGATGAAAGTCTTGATATGCACTACATGTTTTCAACTCAGACACTTCAGACACACGTGAAAGCCTTTTTCAACTTTGTAATACATGTAAATTAAGTATTTAAGGCATTAAACAATATAAAGAGGATTAGTTTAATTAACAAAGTTGTATAAGGTGTCATGGCCTTCACGAATCAAAGGATATGGGTATGTGGACATGAATGATGATGTTGGTTTTCTATTCTACACCCACATTCAGTCTTATCTTTTGACTACACATGTGTTAGCCAGTAAAGAGTTGCATTAGACACATATGTTAATGTTTTTCTTAATAAAATGAAGAACGATCAACGGAGTTTATTGATTTTTCTAGAAAATTCAAAATACTCAGCTGCACCCCATGGTAAACTTACTGAGTTCTTCACTGTGTACTTTTTTTTGCAAAGATGACTTTTAGTTCTAGGCGTTAATACGGAAAAGATAGAGACAGTTATTGATCTTTCAATTAGCAAAACTATTTTGATGAATAGTCTTCGCACAGGAGCTTTTGTTAATAGGGAACATTTGGATGCGATGGTTATCAACGTCAACTACATAAAGGTTTCCTTGTCGGTCAAATGTCAAATCCTCCGGAAATGATAATTGATCTATTTCACTACCCCAGCCTCGTCCACCGACAATAACACTGCCCGACTTTGAGTCTTTGAGCCAACGCATGACGCGATGATTATCAGTATCCAAAACATAGACGGTACCGATCTGATCAACGACAACTGAACTGGGATAAATAATTCAATATCTACGTATTTCTCTTTGTTCATTAAACTAATGTGATCCTACGGTAGTCTGACGATTAACATTATTGTTGAATATTTCATTCCATTCAACTGATTAGCACCATCCCCCTCCCCATTACCACCAGCCACAACTATACCTTTTTTGGCACCGACTGACCATTTCATTACACGAGCACTTTGGAAATCAGCCACAAAAACGGATTGATCTTGATCAACAAATATATGGACAGGTTCCAAAAGTTCATCATCTGAGGATGATGAACTGTTTTTACCAGCAACTACATCATTACTAGGCCATTTGATTACACACTTTCTCTCACCGTCAGAAACATACAGAGATTCTTCATTGTCCATTGCCAGTCCCAAACAGGAAATATTTTTAATAATTGTTTCCCCTTGTTCGTCATTTTTAAACCATCGCTGAACTCGGGAGTTACCACGATCACAAATATACATTGTTCCATTCTTGTTAACGACAACTTTTGACACACGATATAACTGGTTGTTCTGATTACCTTCTCCATTACCACCAGCCACTACACTTCCGACAGATGCTCCAGGCATCCATTTGACTACTCGATCGTTCCATGTATCCGCTATATAAACGGCAGCATCGTTATCCATAAATAATCCAAGAGGAGAGTTGAGTTGATTCAATTCGAAGCCCGCTCCATTTCCTCCAGCTACAGTGATTCCATTTAGATTCCATGTGGCATTTGTACAAATGCCATCGCCTGATACTACTGATGGTAGAGCTGGAAAGTGAAAAGACAAACATAATAAAGTTTTGATTTTTACTTCTCACTTGTTGTCGCTGGTAGTATTGGTGGACACATAATTTGAAGTGCCTTATTCGTTGGATAACATAGTGGAGCACTTTGACATCGCGGATGATTCACACATAGATAACCAGGCCGATAGCATATTCGGTTATTGTTGGCACATGAGACCAATTCAGAACATTTAATATGAAGCAAAGCACATATGCTACTATTGCGAGTATTCATCAGAGGAAGGCAACCACACTCCATGTTCGATGAACATCGATCGTATTGAGTGGCTCCTTGACACGCGTCACTTTTGACTTGATCTGATAAACGAAGCAACAATGAACAGATGAAAACCTGACGAATAGAAAACATACCTGAAAGGCTAAAAATAGTCACCAGATTATATAATTTAATGAGCATGAGAGAATTCTACTTACCTAACTATGATCAGCAACAACATATTAGTTAGCCACATCGTTTTATTAACTTCTCTATCTATGTTTTGTCTTCGTTTTACATGCCTCCCTCAATCATAGATTCATATATGATGGGATCACCACCATCTGCCATAAATTCAGATAAAAGAGTATATCATCATCGCCACGTATTATTAATTCGCTTAAAGTCGTTTTTCCTTTTCAGGTCTAGTTTATTGAAGAGCAATTTTGAATACAATAATAAGGGTCAATGTTTCAAATCCTACCTTTTTATGAAACACCAGTGGAAATGCGTGTTAAAGTATACAGCAAGAAAAGTGAATCATCAAGCCTGCCTCACGGACTATGACAGATATTTAGAAATGTTAATCCAAATTATCAGATCACGAATATTTAGATTCAAGCATTAATATATGAAAAACTTCATTATTTACACTAGTAGTTGAAACACTAGGTAATAATGTACTATTTTAATTTAGATACTGTTACAGACTCTGGCAGGTATTCGAACATATTGATCTTTAGGACGCCTCACAAATCGTGACAAATAGATAGAGTTGATAAGGCTTCCTATGAAGTCACCTACCTTGACAGACAGACAGCGTGCACATAGTTCTCAAGCACCAAAGACTATGATGGAATGTGAGTGTGGTTCATAGCCTGGGTGTGGACACGAAGAAGTATATCACGCAAACCTACACCGTTATGATTCAGAGGCTACACATCCCACAAACAATGTTTCAGAACTAAAAGCATGTCTTTGTCTTCGGCAATACGGGATGTCTTTGAAAACTTTGCTCAAAATTCCGTCAATAAAACTGCATACACAAAGAGAAGTCATGATCGATGCTGTCATAGGGTGTGGATGTACATGCTTCTCTGGAGGAAGACTAAGGTGTCTAATGTGGGCTTAGCGCTTCTGTCCAGACTCGCTCACACGCACATACACGCTCATCGTGTGTTTTTTTCGCATAAAACGAGTTGTTTTTTGACAAGACACGAAGTCAACGTTTTCGGTGTTGAATCGTTTATTCAGTGGTCTCACATGTGATCGTGTGCGTGCAGTGTACATCGTACTTCTATCTAGTGCTGCGTTGAGAAGCTTTCACATAAGATTGGCTCGGTAGTTTTGCACATATCTCATTAGAATTTTTTCTGTATATATGTAGCAATATTCATTCTGGGCCATCCATCACATCGTATTCTAAATTTTATCAGACATCTGTCATCATTTTTTTAGGATGTACCGCATTCTTTAAATGAGAACATTGCATTTTTAGCAATATCTGTTACTGCACTACCATGGGTTTATGATGTAGCAACGGATACCGCGCCAGCATTCATTCTTCCATTAAATGCGACGATTCGCCTTTGCTACAATGGTAGTTGAAATGAAAATTACGCGATCATTGCTGGCAATTACAACTATTTCGGAAACAGTTCGAACACGTTTGCGAATCCCTCTGATCTATTTGTTGACAGTAGCAACTCTATATACGTGTCTGACACATGGAACAATCGAATCCAAAAATTCAATTCAGGCAGTTCATTTGGAACAACAGTAGGTTTGACGTCACCGTTTTGCCCTATAGCTATCTATGTTGATCAATTGAGTATCATCTACTGCTGTAAGGAAGCGGTATTCATGAATTTGTATAGACTGTTATGTAATTAATAAAATATTAAATGTTTTAGAATGGTATGTTGTCGTATGAACGCTTGCAGAAGTATACAGGAGGAAATATGTATGAGATAACTCTTGTAGGAGAAGTTGGAAATTGTGGCTCAGCAGTCACCCAACTGTGTGGTTGTGGAGGAGTCTATGTTGATCGCCCAGGCTTAATCTATATCTCGGATTCATCAAACTATCGAATATTGCTTTACAACACAACAGCAGGTTCTATGTTACTAATTGCTAGTACAATTGGCGTCTACAGCAATCAGGCCAATGCATTTGCTTACCCTGGTTCAATATATGTAGATTCTAGTAACACTCTATTTGCCCTTGACACCGGAAACGGATACGTAAATAAAAGCTTTTGCGAAGAGCCACAGGTAACACTCTCTTCTGTATTCCGTCCATTTGATTTTACGTATATTGATGATATGAATTTTTAGTCGAATACAAAAGTTCACGTCAGGAGGAACCGTTGGTGCCACAGTGTATCCTAACTATTATTCTTATGGCTATAATGACTTCTACACACCATCTGGAAACAGTCTCTCCTTGATGAGTATAACAACTGATGATCGTGGTTCTACATACTTTGGCGAATACGGTATTAGAAGAATGACACCCAATGATGTTAATGCGTCGATAGTCATTAATCTATCTCAAATAACTATCTATTCGTATGGTGCTCTAACCGGGCTGCGTTTTGATACCAATGGATCTTTGTATGGCACTTTCTCTAGCATACTAGTCAAATTCAATCTTATTTTCAACAATTGCTAAAATACAATTATGAAGATAAAAATTCAGTGTGAAATAAGAGATTATATTAGAGGTTAAATGAAGGGATGATCTGTTGAATGAGCATCTATGATCAGACGAATTGACAGTGTTTGCCTTAGATGATCGAGTTGATGAAGTTATTCTACCGTAGTAGCGTATCCAGAGGGATTTAGAGGGGTGATGCCCTCCCACCGGCAAAAAGGAAAACCTAATCATTAAATTGAAATCTCCTATCGTTTTTCTTGCCTATTTCACAGCTTCGGAAATTGAGTCGGCTAGTGTCACCATAGGACAAAGTTATGAAAGATCAGTGACTAAGCAATATCTGTTGGTTGCGCATACTTCACATCCATCTATGAAGTCGACTTTATTAAGAACACTTAAAAAACTAAAAGTCGATAGTTTCGAAATGGAACAAAACTCTAAGAAAGTGAAACGCGGAACTATAAGGACTTTTCACAGTTTATGAGCTGCGAAAAAAACAGAAATATAATACTTCTTTAATCTTTAGTCAATTGGTGTTCACAAAACTTACACTGTGTGATTACAGAAACTACATGGAAGCCTTACATTTCGATTGGAATATAGAAAGTGTCGTCTCATTAATAACGAAAGGGCTATATATTTCCCAATAGTAGATATATACCAATGATAATATGATATAGTACATTGCTTTGATCACTACAAAAGAAAAGTAGATTTACAGTTTTTGTCTCTTTACACTCGAGTGTTGCCACATGGCAATATGCCTACATTTTGTTATCTGGATTTATTGAATAATCCTTTTTAGTTGTGTGATATACAATAGATTTCCGAAAGAAAATTTATTACTAATTGCTTCTGACACTGAATGTTCAGATGTGTAGATAAAAACTCTTCATATTCGGATAGCCCTTTTGGACATTGCAAGTGAGTACAACCATATTCTCAGTAAAGATTTTTTGTCTTATGAATACATGAAAATGTGCTAAAAATGTACTGAAATAATCCTTGAACTGTAAAATAACAAATAGATCATTACGGCAAGCCAACCCTTAACAAAATATTCGCTCAATCTTGCCAAATAGCAACATCTGACTCAAAAGGGTGAGAAGATCATGGCACACTGCTCTCATATGCACGACTTCCTGACTAAGTCACTAGGATTAAGAGTAAAAAATCTTGCATGCGTCTACACCCATACTTGTAATATAGCACCAATGCGTTTCAAATTTAAAGACAATGATCAGCTCTGTACTGACAACATTTTGTCAAGAGCAGCATCATAGTTAAATATCTTTTCGTCACCAAGATTTAAAAAAGTGGGTCGGGCCATATCGAGAGCTCATATTTATAGATTACATCTTTCTATATGTCTAGTCGAACGTGACACATACTATTGAACGATAAATTAAATATTTTCATAATAAAATATGTAATCTTAACAAAGAACTCGAGATTTGGAAATTATAATAAGTAAACTTAAATTCGTATATTAAATTATGTTTATCTTCATCGCATTAGGCAATCCTTGTAGGATGCCGGTTTCTAGTATTCTGTTTGATGTGTTTCAACAAAGAGAATAGCACATTTATCTATGTGATCATCGTCTATTTCAGAAATTAACTATCAATTTTATGTAAGTTTTGATAAAGACAATTGAGTCAAAGAAACCTTCATATTCCATTTTATATCGAAATGAAGATAAGATGAATGTACACCCTCGCCCACACCTAAGATTATTGATGCATATAGCAAAGCAATTCTATAATCGTCTCCACTGCAAATACTCATCACGGTTAACGAAGATTTCTAGTGCTGTAATCTAAGCAAATATCGACAGAATAAATATAGCATGTTCTTTGAATACAGGATAGCTTCAGTGTTAGATTGTGGATGAAGGTATGACCATTCCTCATGACCATTTCACATCCATACCTCACACTCATTGACGTATATAGCAACACACTTGAAATAATATCTATCTTATATGCATCATGTGATTTGTACACTAACTACATAAATTACTACTCTTCTAATCCAGCTCTTTTCAAAGATATTTCTACGCATGGAACCTGTGCAAAATTGTCCCATAATTTACGAAAGCATTTGCCTTCATTAAACAGAGACGTCAACAGAATAAAATCGTCATACTGACGTAGCTCGTATTCATTGTAATCTTAAACAGGTACTTAGCTTAGGAATTTAGTGGCAATAGAATGATGATAGGAGACGCGCGCTGTCGGATTTTATTAGACAACGAAAGTTTTAAATATAGTTTGCTCTATCTTCAAAAAGATTAATTGTCGCAATCAGAACCATTTAGTAGCATTGTATGTTCTTGGTACGCTGGCACTATCACATTGCTGTCGCAAGCCGAGCTGTATCTGTGATTAATAAAAAAAAAGAGGAAGAGAGAGATGTTTTTAAGAATGCGATGATCTTCTCAATGATACATACCTGATTGTATTGTCGACTGATTTTATACGAAGGCGAGAAATAACAATCTCATTGGCGAATGGACCACCCAAATTGAATACTGGAAAAAAAAATTTATTTTCTCTTTTGTAAGTACAACAACAAAAGAAAGATTACTGACAAGTTTTCCCTTTATTAAAATATACAATAGCATAATCTACTTGACCCAGATCGATATTGAAGCTGAACACGTGTCGAAGAACATCACCCGGTTTTATATCCACATTTGCTCTAGAATCAAACAAACAAATTTATATTGTCGTTTTCCTCTCTCTATTCTACTCCTTTTACTTGTGAGTCATACTGACATTCGCTATGATCTCATAGTTTGAATTGATAGCAACATAAATTTCGCCGACTGTTTTGGCTGCATTTTGGCCGAGTACAAGTTCGACGTAGTAATGATAACCTATCGACATCGAAATAAAAAGAAAATGAATAGTGACATAAGCATTTAATCAGATTCTACCGCAAAATGGTGAGCTACTCTTGGTAGCCAAATACATATTGCCACGGCCAGGTGAAGAAATCGAATGAAAGCCTTTTAGATAGAAAGGAACAATGGTTGAATGATTTCAGAAACATGACTATCTTTCTGTACCCATTCGACCGCAGCCAGATGTAGGGCATACCAAGCACTTTCCATTACGGAAACTATCCTAGGAAATGGTAAAGATTTATTATTTGTCCTTGATGTTTGCCAATTTTATACGTACGAAGTCTTGACAGGGATGCGCAGTATATGGACACTGTGAACTATAATTTAGTTACTTATATAGTTATGACTGACAAAGTATGAATACTTACTTGATCGATTCAATGAAGTAACCATGAGAGCGAC
The DNA here is from genome assembly GCA_905250075.1 of Rotaria sp. Silwood1. Taxonomy (NCBI): domain Eukaryota; kingdom Metazoa; phylum Rotifera; class Eurotatoria; order Philodinida; family Philodinidae; genus Rotaria; species Rotaria sp. Silwood1. The sequence continues at coordinate 89,583 of CAJNOP010000309.1, forward strand.
CTTTAAAAATTTGATAATGCATCATAGCTGGTTAGTATCTCTAACTTTGTTACTCACTGTGAGAACATGATGTTTGTTCAAAGCTACCTGTAGAAAAAGATCAAATGACTGAATTCCATGTTTCTAATCAAATATCTATTCTTACTTTCGCTCTGACCTGAAAATAATCCGCCAATGAGTGTTCCACTGCAAAAGAAAGATTGAACAGATAGTTAGAAAGATGTACCGCAAAGGAAAATATCAATGTTTTACACTGAAGGACAGCCTGGTTGCTGTTTGCCACCATTGACAAAGAAATCTACATGACCTGATGGATCATCCGATCCTAAACCGACACCCAAAGCAAGTTCTGTATTCGTATGAATAACATCGATAAACTTCGCATCACTCTGATCAAGGCGTACCGAAGTAGTTTTGCCTTCAAAAAATGGACCGGCCGGATCAAGGCCAGAAATACGAGCCATCTGACGATTGATTTCATTTGATGCATACCCACAGGTATGTGCACCGAGGCTATGACCTAGGCGAACAATGAAAAACTTGTTTCATTGAACACTAAAAATGAATGATGACGTAGACAAACCGATGCAGTGAACTTTATCGTAGGATAATTGTTTCAATGTTTTCATTTTCTTCAGAAGCAAAGAAATTTCTTTGCCAACTAAACGAGTATTGGCTGCCGCATTGTTATACAATGGAAATTTAGCACCATTACCCCAATCAACAACAAGCACATCGGATGCTTCGCCCTGAAAAATTTCTACCATGGTTACTAAAACATATTCTATAGTATCTTTTTCTTCTTACATCTTTCAATTTGAGCAACTCTTCGGTCAATCGTGGAATCCAAAGACTATTTCGATTATTAGTAAATCCATGTACGATAATTCTTAACCATTTCGTATTGCTGAATCTTGAGTTAGTAATCGAGCTATCATTCTTATTATATTGAAGAAATTCTGATTTTGTTGGTGCACTATTTGTGAAGAGAAGAAAATGGGTATTGACCACTGTTGGATCTTGAGGTACTGCTAAGCCAGCATTGTCAAATGGTGGATTATTGTCGAAACATCCAACAACTGGATAGCAAACAGTAGTACCTGGCTCTAGAGTCCCTACTGATGAATCGCCCCAATCCTCCCAATCATCCCAGCCTTTGTTTGTGGCACCTTTAATAGGAACAATGGCATTATTCACAACATCATCTATGCGTAGTTGATTATCCAGATTGTGTTGCGGTACAATTCGAGCATCAATCAGAAGAATGCACAAGAATAGCAAAGCACAGTGCATACCTTAATACGAAAGAAATTCATGCTAAGTAATGAAATTCGAAAATAAGGAATGGTTTCTCTTGGTTCTATTTCAATTTAAGTATGAACTGTCCAATGGATTTTTGCATAAAATTTAAAAACTATACTCAGCTAGTTGTGCAACACGTTCAAGAAATTGATTGATGACTGATATCCATTGTATACATGCTAGAGACTATACGTGTTTCAATATACTTTTACTACGGAATACACGAAACAGCCAATGTCAATGAAATCAAAGAATCTCTATTTAGCGAAAAAAATTAACGCAAACTGAATATTTTGCCTCATTTTTAACATTCAAAAATATCTGATAACTGTAATATTTATTTCCGTGATTATTTGGCATTATTCACAACAAAATATAAAATCAAAATGAAAAAAATTTTAAATTCGATTACCTGCTGTAGGATGCATTGCAAAACAGAATCAATTCACGAAATAACTATGAGAATATTGATCGATTGGTTTTTTTATCCATGCATATGCAGCACAACATTTAAGAAACCACCTGATATATTTCCCATATCTATTTCAATAACATAATAGGGTGGTTGATAAACACGATGATAAAGGCTCTAGCCTACAGTAGAGGTCGTGTCCTCAGTGTTTGCGTAATCAAACGAGGCAAAAAATAGCATTCAGGTGCATTTGTACTTTCTATAATTAATGCATTTGTATCTTGATTTTCATGATAGAAACCTCTCACACTCTATAAAAATTTTCTTCAGACAGGTCACTATTCAAGATATACAATAAGTTTCTAGGCTTCTATCATATGTGGCACTAAATAACTCAATCTTGTCATTTGGATAAGAGATTTCTGATTTTTCAAGTATTGCTTCTGATAGATAATTTTCTCCAGACTTTTATAGTTTTACAGTGGCTTTTAGCAACTTTGTCAACCAATGAAAATAGAAACGATAAGAGATCTAATGAAGAGTGTGAATGTGCATAACACTTTTATCTTCACCTACACTCACATCCACCCACACCCACACCCACACCCTCATTCCTGTTCATTAACATCTTACGATGTCTTAATAGTTTTACTCATAATTTCAAATTTCTGTTCGTTTTCGTATTTGATTTCTCTATATTTAAGTTTTCTTGTTAATTGAATTGAATTGGATATTAAAAATAACTTTCATAGCTAAGATACAAGTTCTTTTCCATTATGACAACAGGATTAGCTCTCGTACACAAAACCATTTGCTACATTATTTATTTTTATATTCTCTAAATTCTGCATGTAGTTTTTTTTAATCTCGTCTAATCTAAGGCTTTTTTTGTATGATAACTATTCCAAAGTATGATACCTTCGAAAATAGTAGAATAGTAGACAGTACTTTGTTTAACGTTGTTAATTTTATACTTGTAAAATTCTTCTCATAGCCAATAAATTGCAGAAGAAATTCAATACTTCGTGCAGCACTTCATTGTCTTTCGATCGAGAAACCATAGCTTTCCTGAAACGATGCCAAATGGTATCTTGAAAACTAAAATATTGTTTATGGACAACTGGAAACACAAGAATAGTTGACTTTAATAGACACGTAATAAAGGTTGCAAACGCACGAGACATGTGCATTCAACTATGGATTAGAATTCTATAGTTTTTGTTTTTTCTGCACATTCAAAAACTCATTGTTTTGTTCGAATTGATCATTAGGAATTATAGATCGGAAATGACTACCTCAAGTTGTAATTTCAAAAAGGTTGTTATTCAGATTTGATTGTTTACAAACGTGTAAATAATTGATTTCCTCATTTGTCATTTATAGATTCAGCTTCAAATCATCAAATATATTTATAAATATAGAGTCTATAGCTGTTCTAAAATTTCTTGTTAAAATTTATCTATAGAAATCTAGGATATATCAATACACATATTGGAATTTGTAACTCTCTCAATAGCAAATGATTAGATAATTTTCTGTGTTTTTTTTGAAGGGATTTCACTAAAACACAACTACATACGAAATGCATCAAACTCATATAGCACCTTGCTTTTATTGAGATTGATTTGTACTGTTATTTCATGACAGTGTGATGTAACTAAAACCCGCATTAACATAAATCAATGCAAACTAAGATTTATCAGTAAAACTGAACAATTTTTTTGGAGCAAATAGTCAAAATTGAAATGAAAAGCTTTGCTTCTATTGGGTATTAGAATTTTCATGTAGTTTTTTCATGAAGTCTATCTTAAACGAACATGTAACGCTACTCAGAACTGCAGTTCATAGCATAACAAATAAATAAAAAACACATGGTGCATTTTCTATGTAGTCGTGTTAATAAATGACTCAAGAATATATACGCATTATCTCTATTTTTCACTTTAAAAAGCTCACAAGAGAAAACTATTCAAAAGAAGTATTTCTTTTTTACTTCCTCGAAGGTTCCAAAGTTTAACGCGCATATGTCTGAAAAGGAACATGTTATATTATCTTCGAAAGATCTAGAATTAGGAAGCAACCATATAAGTTACAGTTAATTGATTTCGTTCAAGCAAACAATATTTTAAATTCGACTAAAAATTCAGCATCAATGTTCATTAATTTTAGAATAACTTGGGCATATCTCAATGTAAATGCATCTAACTTGGCTGTTGATAAAGAACAAATTAGAATTGTAGATACAAGTCTATTTTGCTATTTTGGCATTCATTGTTCCGAATAATCATACGTCAAACTGAATCATGGTAATAAAAGGACATCAGAACACAAATACAAATATCATGTGTTTATTCTTTTTTGATAAGAATAAATTCAGAGCTCAGTTACTACCGAATGTGAGCTATGAATCAGTTTAATAATTTACAACAGTTTAAAATATTTTAAACAGGATACAGGAATAAATGAATTGATTTAACATTTGTCATTCGATTTGATAACGAAGAACACATTGGATTAATTTCTTTTGAATAAAAAACAAGTGTGATTTGCGTCAATCCGATGAATAAGAATCGTTGACATATTCTGCTTGCATTTGTCTTTAACATTTAGAGAGAATGATCAATGATGTTACTTCTGAGCCGTCAACTTTATTTCATATTCTTGGTTCCCTCATACTATTTAGCTCGTCCCAAATTAATCTTTATCTGACAGATTGGACCATGGACAACATGAATGACGTTACACTACAGCACAATTGTCTGTACGTTGCTACCTCTATTAACGATGAGAAAAATGCTCGTCAAATCATTTCATATTATATGGGTGAATGGCCATTAAGATGGGCTATATACAAGAATAATTTTGATCAAATTTTTACCTTTGCCGAGCTTAATCAACTAGAGATCACTAGTCAACAGTTATATATCTTGTCGGCACCAATGGGTATTGTTGAGCGAGATACCAGTCCTATTTGAATCAACTTTTAATTTCGAATGAAACATCAATGAGTACACAGCTCTTCTATAATTGCACATTGTCACAGTTTGGTCCTATGTGTCAATATTCAATCGATGATTATGATCCTTATCAATCATCATTGAATGAAATAATTTATCAATTGTATTCGCATAAATATGAACCAACTACATTTACATGTTACGTCCATTTACAATGTAATCTTGGTTCGGCTCTATCTTGTCTCGACTGAAGTGAAATTTGTGATGAAAAAATTGATTGTATTGATGGAGGACATGATGAAGAATACTGTTGGCATCTTGAAATCAATGATTGTGGAAATGATGAATATCGATGTAGCATTGGGCAATGTATACCTTATGCATTCTTTCGTGATGATTCTCTTTTTCCTGATTGTCTTGATGCATTTGACGAAGTTTCAAGATAAACGTGACAATTGTGATAAAAGTGAACCAACATTTGCATGCGAAGACGTTGTATGTAAGATCAATCCGCAATATTATACAAGTCCTTTGACGAGCTCATGTGTGAAACAAAGTAGTGAGTTACTCTTAAAGGCAATGTTTCTGAACAAGCCAGATTCAATATGTCAGCTGTGCTCTTCATATTCAAGATAAATGGATCAATGATGGATGTTTTTCACTATATCAAGACACAGCATGTGATGAAATCATTAAAAATACTTGTCCAGATATGCTTTATTTGCCACCAATGCCAATTTTGTTTAATCAAGCTTACTTTGTATATACAAACAAGGACGCACAGTTCACGGTTTTTTTTTCAGCAGATAAACCTCAATATATCTGTTTCAATGGTCAACTCTATAATCACTAATTTGTGATATATCAATATATCATGTTTAACAATACTATATATTATCGCCCTGAAGATTGTGGATTACATTTTTGGCAAGGAAGAGAAACATGGATTCATCTATATATCACACCATTATTTACATTGTTTCATACATACTATGAAATAGTAACTAATAATACTGCACTTTGCAATAGATCAACCATGTACCAGTGTATGAACTCATACAAATGCATCTCTCAAAATCGTCTAAATGATGGCATTATAGATTGTTTTTATCATGATGATGAACAATTGAATGTGAACAATAATACTTGTTTATCAGAACGATTCAAAAAATATTTCACATGTATAAAAACAAATCAATGTATTTCTTATCGACTTGTCAACGATGGCACATGTCATTGTAATGAATATGATAATGGATTATCTGATGATGAATTTTGTGATGTTCACTATGCTCAAACTCATATCTTATTTCAGACAATATGCGATGGTTATACTGAATTGATACCAATAACTATTAATGGACTAAATGAAACAGAATGTGAACAATGGCAATATAATAATACATATACACGTTGTGATGATTTCTGGAATTGTCTTTATAGAGCCGATGAAATTGATTGTGATTCATTATCATTATTAGCTTGTTCTCTTCATCATCACATTTGTTTATCAACTGAAACGAAACGACTTACATATCTATCAATCGAAAAAGCCAATGATGGTAAAATAGATTGTTTTGGTGCCATTGACGAACCTAAATTTTGCCGAGAAAATCATTATTTACCTTCTGATAACAATTTTTTACTGCAAAAATGACAGCTATAGGACATGCACAGTTTCTGCATATCTCTGTGATCGTCATGACAATTGTGAATATGGAAATGGTGAACAATCTTGTGACAACAGTCGAGATTTCACAATCTATGAAAGTATCTGTTTCGATAATTATATCCAGATGAGGTCTGACGTTGAAAAATTTCTTTGTGGACGACTAAAAGATACAACTAAACAACAGCTTGTGTATTTTTCATTCTGTAGTGATCAAAACTCGACTATTAACGTAATAAATTCCAACGCAAAAATGATCCTACAACATTCGTTTAGTTGCCAAACTATTCAACGTTACCATTGTGGTTTTCGTTTACGAGTCTGATTAGACAAAGACAAGAATTTGACAACAACAACGTGTCTTTTTCCACCAAGTTTCTATGGTGATATGTGTTAATACCAAAATCAACGCGTAAGTCACACTATGCAATATCGAGCTTTGTCTGATGCATGGCGAACACCATTTGTTCTCGTGATCATGTTTATCAATGATAGCAATGAACGAACTGTACATTCTCATAAACAATTCACTTATGTACCAATGCGAGATTGTCTAATCAAATTCAATATTTATCTACTCTATTCAACACGGCCCAAAAACCATTAAGAAACTACTCGGTACATATTGACATCTATGAAAAGTTTTCATTAGCTTATCGTGGAAGTTGGCTATTGCCGTTGAAATTTCCCTTTTGCCTGTACATCGTCTTGCCGTTCAATTGAATATTCCACACCGTATTGATTATAGAAAAAGTTGTTTAGACCAACACTGTGTTCATGGTCATTGTGTACGTTATTGAAATAATCAGGATGGATTTAGTTTTGGTCAATGTAAACAAGGATGGTCTGGTCGATACTGTACGATTCCACACATATGCATGTGTTCATCTGATTCTTTGTCTGTTAGCATCTTAGCAAATAATCGATCTTTGTGTATTTGTCCGATTAATCGAATTGGTCCTCGATGTTTGCTCAAAAATACATTATGTGAACTCGATCAAAGAACGACATGTCTCAATGGTGGACAATGCATTCCAATTGATGAACATATTGTATCTGAAAGAAAATTCACCTGTATGGTGTTCGAAAAGTTTTTCTAGAGATAGATATGAAATAGCGGATAGTAAAATCATAGTCTTATTTCACAAAGATATTCCTCGATCACAAGTCATGTTTGTACATTTCATTCGAATGATCAATAATGCTTCACCTGAACATGCGACTACTTTGAAAACAATACCTGTTCATCAAAAGTCAATTATTATTTCTTGGTTACATCCATTTCATCTTGTCTTTATCGGACTTCTCAATGAAAGTTATTATTTAGTTGTTGTTCAAAAAAACATTCTATCCATCAACAACGATTATTAGGGAAATCAATGCATCGGATCGTTGTGAACACATTAGTGAGCTATTTAATGAAACTATCATCAAATTACATCTTCTTCGTCGCATCAAATATTATCCTGTTCCATGTCAACGATATTCATCGAAACTATCATGTTTTTATGATGATATGCATCTTTGTTTATGTAATGATTATGGTTCACATAGTGTGGCTAATTGTTTCGAATTTGATCATCATATGAAAAGTGATTGTCTTGGTCAAAGTGGTTGCGAAAATAGAACTCAATGCTATCAAGATAGCCCAACTTGTTCACAAACATCGATTTGTGTCTGTCCAATTTGTTTCTATGTAGTACGATGTGAATTTAGTACTAGTGGTTTTGGTCTTTCTCTCGATGTCATTTTGGGTTATCACGTTATACTACATCATAGCATTCTAAAGCAACCATGTGCTGTACAAATCAGAGCAGTTCTGACTGTTATCATGGTTATAGTAAGACTAATCAATGGTGTTCTCACTTTGATCATTTTTCAGAGTAAGAAACTACGTGAAGTCGGTTGTGGTTTGTATCTAATAGGATCATCCATCACTACTCTACTGACAATGACTCTGTTTGGTATCAAATTTTGGATACTTGGCAGTTCACAAATGGCGCTGGCAACCAATCGGTTTTTTTTTAATATGTACAATGTTTATTAGTTGACTTTCTTTTGCGTATTTGTCTCAGTATGGATCAAGGGTTAAATGGATCTGTAGCTGCCGAGTGAGCAATAACTGCTTTGAAAAAAAAACAAATTTGACAAGAAGAATAGCAAAAAAGTAGCGAAATATGTGATTCTTGCTCTTCTTGTTCTGACAACTAGCACAGCTATTCATGATCCTGTTCATAGACGGCTTTGTGACGATGAAGATAATGAAGATAAACGAATTTGGTGTATTGTAACTTACTCACCTAGTATTCAACATTGCAATTCAGTTATTCATCTCTTTCACTTTTTTGATCCCATTTTCATCAATCTTATATCAGCCTTAATCATCTTGAGAGAAAATACTAGACAAAGAACCATTGTTCAACCTCATTATACCTATCAACGGCTGTTACGTGAACAATTTCATCAACATACTCGTCTTATTATAGCTTCATTTATCTTGGTCATTCTTGCTTTTCCACGTTTGATTCATTTCACCGACGTTTATCTTTTTAGTCTTCATTTTATCATCTAAATTATACAAAGAAGAATTTCGCAAGGCTGTCAAGCACTACTGGAAGTTGATATAGATGTGTTATATATATCTGGCTATGTACATACAGGTTGGTCAAAAGAAGAATTTTTCATCTTTGAAACTTTATTAAGAAGATTTATCTCTAATCCATGTCAGCAGTTTGATACTTCCATGTCAATAAGTGAATCAAATGTCTCGGCAAAAGGGACGGTCACATTTCTGATCAATTATAGCACTAATAGACATATCAGTCTACATGCCAGTTTTATGTGAAATTCATATATCGAGTTTATAGTCTTTTGGGTCATCTGATGGGATATTTAGTCTTCATTAAAAGAATTTAGACAAGGAAAGGTGAATCAATATAAAAAAAATATTGATGACATGAACACCAACTGACTCATAGTGTTTCCGCTAACCAGTGGATCAGAGGTAACCAATGAAAAGAAAATTCTTCGAATCGAATATGGAAAGTCTCTATTCAAGACTTTGTCGCACGATTCAATAAATAAACGTTTGATCATCTCATAGCTAGTTTAGTACTACTGTCTAGCCATTATTAATGAATGGTAGATATTTATAGGAACGCCCGTATCGACGGACTTAGAAATATACTCAAGTATTCTACAGCAAAATGATGTAAGAATTATTTTGATGCAGGATGTGTTTTAACGAGAGATCAATCCACTCATACTTTCTTTTTGTCTCGCTTAGGTCAACAACTTGATCATCGGGGAAAAGAAGTTGGACGTTCAATTCATTATAATTTCTATATCACAACAAGAATATTGTTGCTGTTGTATTGTAATTCAACATGTCTTTGTCTTCTCGTGAATGCTAATCTTCTATATTACTAGTTCATTTGTTCTGGATTTGAAACTCTGTGAACGCCAGTTGATAGCAACCAAAAAAATGGATATTCAATCATAACGATCTCAAGTTTCTTGCGTGGGCCTCTCAATCGATCGAACAAGAATCAGATATTGGTGTCCGAACGACATCTTTTCTTTATATTAGTGTTACTATCTCGACCATGTTTCTTCGAAACAAGACGATGGAATAGAAAAATTTCTTGATATTCAACATTTAATCAATAAATCTATTCCGATAGACATCGAACATAGTGATGCAATAATCAAATGACACCATTATACCATGATGAAGCCGATTCTAATCAGAGCTTAGTTTTAATTTTTCGATAGCTCTTACGATGGATTTTGTCTTTAGAATCATGTTTTTATTCTTCTTCGTAATTTTTGGGTTCCATTTTGTCTCACGATTCACCAAACCTGTTTCCTCAAGATTTTATCGGTATCACACTAGATTGAGGTGGCACACATATCAATCAGGATTTTTTCAAAGTAAGACTCTTTAATCATTACATATTCATTCGATAGAATACGGCTTGAAACTGCAACAACTTTCGCATTAAAAAAAATAAAGATTGAAAAGCGATATAGTCAAACGATTCATACTTCGCAATGTTATTTTTCTGATTCTGTTATAATGTCATCGCTGCAAAACTTGTATACATAATTTTTTTTTCATGCTGATCTTTTGTACAAAATTGTGCGAGGATCTCTTCTTTTACTATTTGTCAATCAGTCATAAATTTAAAATGTTGCTAATGAATCTATCAATTTATTTCATGATACATCAATAATTGTAAGAACCTTACATCGAGTATCAATCATTCAGACATATGTGAAACCTTGATTGATTGAATTTAGGACTCTAAATAAATTGTCAACCGATTTCATGCTTTATTTATTTTTTCTATGCCTTGTGATGGAGATTTTCGCTCCTTTTTGAAGCTAATGCATCAGCATCTAGTAGAGAGATGAACCTGAGGATTTAAAGTAATTGAATAAATATTATTCCATAAAATGACGGCAAGGCCATACATCGAGTGCCTTTAGGGATGAAGAATCCTTAGTCTACAAAGTAAATACAAACTTTTTTTCTCCCTCTGTAATTTCTTCTGCACGTCTGTGCGAAAAGTAAATTACATCATTGGTAACTGCTTATGCGCACGACTATTGTAACACTTTTTTGTCTTTCATTCTTCTTGATTACAGAAAAAAAACTCAGTCACTTCTCCTTCTATCATCTGCAGCATGTAAAAGTATTATTTTGCTTCTAACATACCTACACATCTTTGCCCGACCGCAGATTTTCATGGTTATTTGACTGTCATCAATGCACCGTCTAAAAATCATACATACAAGGAACCAAGAGTTGAAATAAAATATGGCAATACATCAGGTTTTTGACGATAGCATCTAGCATTGTTACGGATAATTTCAGAAGAATTTGTGAGATGCATTCACGAAAGGAGAAGTTAGAAGAGCAAGTTAGCTTATCTTATAACTCTTTTCACGAAACTTGCCCTTCGCACGTACATTTGAAGTGCAAGGCGACGTATGTCTAATCTTTTTACGGATATAGTTGAGGCATTTTCTTGACTCTAAATAGATATAAAATCATTTATCTAATATTGATGACGATCATAAGAAGCATTGATTTTAGTTATCTAGACTCGGCAATAAATCTATGGTGTATCTGGTCAATTTGTTGAAGTTGATGAGTCAACAGAAGATGTATGCGGTAAGGTTAGAATAGAAGAATGATACGATGACTTGTGCTGTTTCATCTTCTGAACAAAACATCGAAAGTTTACATTTGAACTTTTCGACTTCTATTTTATATGATACTGACGCTTTGGATGCGTGTGTTCAGCACAGTTAGTTCTTGTTTCCGATTTGTACTAATGTGTAGATAGAAAGCTTAAACTCTTATTTGTTAATATGAGATACAGAGTAAGCTAAAAATTAGATTATTCAATGTTTGATACTTAAGATTCGATGTTACAAGGAGGAGAAAATGAAGTACACAATGAACTTTAGTGAACATTAGGAATCTACGACAAACACTAAAACCTACTTCATTGAATGAACATATCTTGATCCTCAGTACAATGGTTTGTGTAATGTGCTATTGAATATTATAAGCTACACTTCATATGATAAATGAGCAATTTCTTTTTGTTTCTTTTTCAATTTATTTTACGAATATATAGAAACGTCAGGGTTCACGATATGACTACCAAACTAAGACAGAATTGCCGAGAGTTTAGTTTAAGACTTATGTGTCACATGTCCTTTCACAATCTTCTAAGCAAAGGACTTTTTTGAAGAAAAGTCAATAAATAATTTGACCATTCAAAGCGATGTACTAAACTCTAGTATTTTGACTCAATTAAGTCTAATAGAAATTGTTGTAAAATTTCAACTAACTTAAAGGTTCTTCTTTGTTCAACAAAAAAACATATCTTCAAATCATCAGTTCGTTTTATGTACTTTGAGTTTGTTAAAGGACACTGTTCATGTAGACAGCAATTGACGTCCGAATTGATGTACTTGATGCTTCTGCTGACTCCATTACCGACGATGTCTGCAATTTTTTAGCTTGTATTGTGTGATTGTCTACTCAATTCAGATCGATTTCATCTCATGACAATAAGCTTATTTTTGAAATAGGCAAAAATATGCACAAAGACAATTATGCAACAGTGACATTGCGCTAAAAATTTCTTAATTACTTATAAAATACATTAGAATGCCTTATAAAAATTTTGTTTGCATTCACACTCATTAAAGAACACACTTTTTATTAGTTTGATATCATATTTTTAAATCCCAATACATAGAAATAATCTTGTTTAGTTTAAAGCGCAAAAAGAAAGCATGCTATTCATCGAAATGCAATCTGTTAAAAAATAAAAACGATTCAAAGTTTAATATCATTTGTTCTGTACTTGTGTGTGAGGGCATGCAGGCTCATATATAATTACAAATGATGTCTCGACCGATTCCACGTAATACAAACGTTTGAAATTCTTTATAGTTTAATTCATCATCAAAATTCTGGCCAGCCTTTCGTATATATTCACGCAGAACTGTTGCATCAATTGTTTCATTGAGAATCGGCAAGATTGCGCTGAGTTCCTTCATATTAAGTGTCGTCGATCCATCTCGATTCAGAATCGTAAATGCACGTTTCAGTTCGTTATCTTTATAATAACCCATAATGATTGGACGTATAGCATCGACAAATGCATCAAATCCTATAGGCCGTCCTAGTTTACTAATAAGCGATTGATATTGGTCTCGTGTTATGCTCCATTCATATGATCGATAACGTTTTTCCTTGTTATGTCGAGTTAGACCAGATAATGTTGGTACTGAACTCATTGTAGTACATTCATCGAATTGAAACTCAATCTTTAGAGTTTCTCCAAAGCGATTGCGATGTACAATTTCTGTTACTGTATATTCGACATCCATTTCGTTATAATAAGAATAAACACGTAATCGCACTATCGTGGTAGAAGTACACTGCAAAGCAAGAATGCTTTTTTTTCAAATTATTTTTTGATTTTGCCTCGCAACCAATCGTTGAAAAAAAATTAAGTTGTTCTGTCCCTGTATTAAAGGTTTTTTTCTTACACAATCATGTTTATAATACCTTTCGCAAAATTTGCTGATGTGTAGAAACGTATTTCACCTTGCTCATATTTTATGTATCATGAAAACATGTCCATTCATTAATTGAAGAAAAACAAACCTCCGTTGCTATATTTTATGTTCTTGAGATCGAGACATATTGTTGATTTCTTCCGAAAGTCAAAGACATCTTGCATATGTGGTGTGCATGTGGATGGGGGAGGTGAAGGTGTAGGTAGGAATGAATGAAGGCCCACATTCATCCATACACTCATTCACTCAACAGCATTTTACTCGTATAGGAAACTAAGCGAGTACTATGCATTACATTTGTACAGAATCGAAATTTATGATCAGAAGAAGATTTAATGATGTTGAATTTAGTCCCTTCGCACAGATTTCTTTTCAATTCAGTACATCATAAATTCTACTTATGTATTGAGATAGACTATCCTTTGAACGATTTTGTCTATGGATAAATATGCGGCATCGACGAGGTCATGACAAATCTCAAATTGGTACCAATTTTCACTAAATGTCTGATCGCTGATATCTGATTTTTAAGAAGGAAATCAGATATTTACTTTCACATACGATTAATAAATATGGTCAGACAAACAGGTATCAGATATTTACTTTCAATGTGAAAATTATTCTTCAAATATAACATATGAAATATCATATGATACCTATAATTTTAGAAAATTCTCAGACAGCAGATATCAGATATTTACTTTCAATGTCAAAATTTGAAAATTATTCTTCAGATATAACATATGAAACATCATATGGTACCTATAATTTTAGAAAATTGTTAGAAACCAGATATCAGATATTTACTTTCAATGTGAAATTTTGAAAATTATTCTTCAAATATAAGATATGAAACATCATATGGTACCTATAATTTTGAAAAAGTATCAGAAAGCAGATATCAGATATTTACTTTCAATGTCAAAATTTGAAAATTATTCTTCAAATGTAACATATGAAAAAACATATACTACGTATAATTTTAGAAAATTCTCAGAAACCAGATATCAGATATTTACTTTCAATATAAAAGTTTGAAAATTACTCTCAAGTATAACATATGAAACATCATATAGTACATATAATTTTTAAAAAATTATGAGAAGGCAGATAGGGTGTGGGTGTAGGTACGGGTGATTTCCTTCGTAATACACACCCGCACCCACACCCACACCACCCACCCACACCACCCACCCACACCCACACCCTTTTTTACTTTTGACTATCTTATAAGTAGCTCTTTTCAGTTATAACTATCAGGATAACAAAATATAGCAGATAAATCAAAGACAACGTATTTCAAACGATATTGTGTAGACTAATGGATCATAACATGCACACAAGAAATATGCTCAGATTTTTGTCTTATGATCAATTTTGTAAGTGCGCAGAATTTGATTGATTTCATTCTTTAATAATGGTGTTCAAAAATTGATTTTGAAAGTAAATATTTGATATCTGTTTTCTGATGATTTTTTTAAAATTATAGGTGCTATATGATGTTTCATATGTTATATTTGAAGAATAATTTTCAAATTTTCATATTGAAAGTAAATATCTGATATCTGCTTTCTGATACTTTTTTAAAATTATAGGTACTACATGATGTTTCATATGTTATATTTCAAGAAGAATTTTCAAATTTTGACATTGAAAGTAAATATCTGATATCTGCTTGTCTGGTCAGTATAAATATAAGTGGTAGGGTTTTAATGATTCAATAGACATTTGTTTTTAATTAAGTTGTAGAAGACAGTTAGTACGATGATATCAACTCAATGTTTCTCATTATTTCTAGTTAGTAGTATTCTAAAAGTTTTGAAAATTTTGAAATTTTGAAAATTTTGGCATATAAATTTTGAAAATTAGTAACAATTTGATATTTGTCACTCCTTGCAATATCTATTTTCCATTCTCGGATTGACTGCAATCAGAAATATAATATGATGACAATGATTTATAGAATTGATCTTAATCATTCGAGCTAGAAAACTTATATTTCGATCATTCACTAACTCATTCAACAAGAAATCAGTCCATTCGAGAGTATTGCTGTGATGAGTGACTGTAGCTGCCAAAAATTAAACTACTCGGTCACTTATTGCAGTATGGGATAGTGTAAGAAAAGTTAATGTTGTACTTGGTTTTTATTGTTTCAGCGAGATATCTCTCACTGTCATCTGTAATCGCATTCGAATTTAATGATTCTTATCCGACCAAAGTTTCTGTAATATAGTATTGTTTTGTAATCCTAACACTGTAGTTGATACCCCTTGTGATGCCACCATATTATGTTCTATATGAAGGTCTGTGCATCTTTTAAGGGGCAATGACCTCTTTGATGATGAATTCGATGTCTTTATCAGTCAATATCTGTTCTCTGAAATCAACTTCGAAAACGATTGAACATTTATTTAATTGATTTGCTAATTATTAATTATGAAAGGGTGAGGGTATAGAGGTTTGAATCTCTTCAAGTTGAATAATGTGAAGCTCGTTGTTTGATTGAGATTTGCGACGACTTTGAAATATGTAGCGACAAGAAACAAAATTTCGTCTTGTCTAAGATAGTATGAATATTGATGAGTATCTTTTCCTGTGTTAGATGTAATAGGAAATAGAATTTGAAGTCTAACTTAACCAAGAAACTCTTCAATAGATTTAACGTATGATGAACATAATGAAAATGCCGGCCATACACATGTCTCATCCTTGACATATTCTCCACTTACATTCGCTTTGATTTCACGATTAACAGTTTGGCCGTCGAACGTAAAAAAAAGCAAGTTTCCATTTCTTTTCTAGTTCCAGAATGAAGCGTTTTCTTCAAAATCTTCTAAAATGAGAGTGCGCGTTCCAATTCAAATGTATAGAGCATAATTGAAGCGGATTCATCAGTGAAGAGACCATTTGTGGGTGTCAGACAAACATATTTGACTTTCGAAACCACTTGTTGAACATTTTAAACAACAGTGATGAGAAGTTCAACAGTTGTTTTAAGTGAAACCAAAGGTTTCTCTTGAACATCGTGGACAGGTTCAAGTATAGTTGTTTGTAAACTCTCAACATCAAAATATCACATAGGAATTCGTTTTTGCGTTGCCTTCGAAAGGATTATGGCTACTGTTCAAAGTTTCAGTTCCTAAAAAAATTAAGTTAGCATAGAAGTACAGTTGCACAACTTGTTTCGCGTATTATTGTTGTTCCCATGTGAAAAAAATAAGCGGAATAATCAGATTAAAATCGATTATAATCATACACCTTTAATCGGTTTTTAATCGATTAGGAATCGATTATAATCACAAATAATCAAAAAAGTCAAATTTTCATTGATTATTCCTATTATTTTCGATTATAATCGATTAAAAATCGATTTTAATCTGATTATTCCCCTTATTTTTTTCACATGGGTTATTGGCTGCCAAAATATAGTCAATTGAGATAATTCAAATTGTTTTTACTCTTAATGCGATTTCATAAGCTGGTTTTCTGTCATGGATTCCAAGAAAATAATCGACTAAGTTCACCCAAAATGAAATATTTATTTTGATTGAATGCAAAGATCCTTTTTTATCATACTGCACCACTGTTACAACTTATAATGCACTACAGCGCGTCAATGGTTTTTATAAACAAGTTCAAGAAAAATCAAAAAATAAAATTAATGATTAATGAAGATTTGTTCTAAGTGACTGCAATCCCATTTGTCATGTTTCGAACAATAATACCGACAAAAACAAAGTTGAATACTTTCATATCACGTTTTTCATTCTCAACTCGTTAAAGAAATCTCAAATAGAATATATTCCATGGACTGGTAATATCGTGCAGAATATCATACTTGTTAAACAAGACCCAATTGAACAAGATTTGCTTGAACTCCGGATAGAAAAATATGATTAGACGAGAATTGGACAACGAAAATAGATGACTGGTTGAAGGTAACACATGAATTATTTACTTAAAATAGTTTCTCAAACATAGGAGGATAATTTTTGACATATGAGCATAAACGTGTAAGCAGACATACGCACATATACACACAAAATCATTCTATTTGATGTGACCTTTGATTCAGTCGAAGCAATAAACTTGTACCATTATACTTTTTCTCTTTTTTTTCTACTCCATCGTTCTTCACCGGCTCGCCTCAATCTGTATTTTCAGCATTCTTAAGTGCTTCCCAATCAAGTAATGCCAAACACAAACACAAGCTTCATGTGGGCTTTTATTTAAATGTTGATGACTTTAAGCTGCATAATTTTTCATGAAATCATGACAAGCCAATAAACCAGACATTTCGTTTCATCGTTCGATTGGTTTTTACAGGTGAAAGCCTTGCAAATAATCATGTTTGGCTTTGCCTTATGAATATGGCATGATAAATCTGTATTAAAAGCTGGAATAATTTGAATATTATTTATCATCTACGGTTGCTTTAGAAAAAGGCCCAAAACAAGTGTATTGCGCATGATTTTATGCCTAATTAAGTTTTTCTCACGCTTACTATTTCTGTACGTATATATTTACATATGAAGAAATATTTTAACCGACTGAATAAGTCTAATAATAAATCAGCGACACTTTTAATACACACATGTCGTCGAGTTTTGATCCTACTGATTTTACTATGCCATTATTCATTTTTAGAAGCTTGAATAACACAGATATTCCTTAAAATTTATGCATAAGATTTTGAACTGAGAATGATATTGAATCATCAATGGGTATCGACATGAACATGACATTTACCAGACATTTTAGTAGGTGAAGATGATGGTGATTTCTCTCTTTTCGAGAATCATATAATATGTTTAAAGTTGTAATCGCTTATTGATAATGTATTTTGTTGACTATACTACTCTTACTTTCTTTGGTTATCAATGAACAAATAGAAAAGAAATGTTATGGTTCAACTGAGAATTGAAACCATCGCTGAATAATGATTCTGAAATTCGTATCTTAACCACTGAGTTATCGAAGCACGAGTATCATATAGTATCATAGGCAGAAGGAATGATACTACTTTGCAAGTTATCTTTTGACCAGTCTTTTCGAATTCAAAGGTTTTATTTAATTCGTGAAAGATGCATAGTTTTCTCTAGTTTTAAATGTCATAATTAGATTAAGATATGTTTTCATCGTCTTTACACTAAATTTAAATTACCACCGCGCTAAAAGTCTTTATCAATTCATTGGAAAAGAAAAGTTCTATATTTTCATAGCCATCTTCCTAGTGCAATTCAAACAGAGCATTAAAAAACAAGACTCAATTGTCATTTACTGGAGTACAAAATTATATTTTGAAACGAAGCCGTGTGAGCGCTAAGATAGAGCACAAGAATTAGATCGTTATTAGTATTTCTTCATTCACTTCGTAAAATTCTACAACCTTCGATATGACAAGAATTATTTTTCGAACTCAACGCTTTGAAAAAATCCTTCAAACCAGATACCAGCTCACTAAGTATAAAGATATTTTTACTGTGTTCCATTTTGAAAAGCAGTGTAAATTTAATATACAATACATCAAGATTCAAGTAGATAATCAGAACGATGCAGTCTCTTTCAAAACTCTGAACAATTTTTTTTGTTCAAGAAGTTCTAGGGTAACAAAATATTAGTTGAAACTCATACTGATATTTCATTTAGGCACTGAAGTACTATGTAGTGATGTGCAATCACCTACCAGTGATCGAAATTTTAATTATATGTCTTCTGTTCATGGGGAAAACGCAATCTTTCAGCGAGTTCAAAATGGTGACGAATGAAAAGATTTGTCTGGGTATTTACTGAACGATCAATATACACTTTGCTCGTCGAGTTTTATTCGTTTACTATTCACTAATGTTGTTGCTAAGTATCGATTCTATTACAAAGCGTGGACAAGTATTATCACAGGACAGTATCAAGGTATCTTTGAAAAGAACTTACGATTTGCTATATGATCAGCTCATGCTGGCTGACATTGTTTCTATTCATGATAATTAAGTACTTGTTGGCAGATCAAATTTGTCAGATATTCGAAAAAATTACGCGCAATCAATCAGTGTTGGTTACTGCAATGATATTTGTTATGTGGTAAACAATAAATTTACATCGACAAGCAATTACAGGACATTGAAAACTATGAGGTCGATGTTTGGGTCATGAATTTTAAGAACAAAAGTGTCAATGTTCAACTTTTTGTCCAAAGAGGTATTTAAATCATTCTTCATGACAAGATATGCACATGTGTAGCAGTTAACGGGAATCAAATCAACTTAAGAGTTCAACTTGAACAGAACGAATACCATCAGTGCAGATTTAATCTTGAAGTGACATTGACATCAAGAAGTCAGCGAACAATGTCAGAACATTAAGACAGAAAAAATGAAACCTTGCGTTTCTTTCATTAAATAAGTGAATAAAATAAAACTTTACATGAAAGTGTGCAATTCGATATTATGAGAGACAATAGAGAGAGCAAATTTTCAGAAAAAAAAACGTAAAAATAAGTAAGAGAAGTTACCATTATACTGACGAGGAACGGAAACTTTATGAGTTTGACTATTTCCGTCCAGGAACTAATATTAAATGAAAACAACTACTTTTTCACAATTAATTATAGATTTTTGGAGTTAGCAAATTTGATTTGATAGGTATTTTGTTTGAATTTTGAAGTCGATTGTCTCGTTCAAACAGCAATAAAAAGATGATTTGAATTGAGCTTTTAACAATATAGCACCACGTTTTCATAGTAAAGGGATCCAAATGTATAGTTAGTTGTTATTCTTCTAGGAATGAGGAAATAGATTTCAAAGTTTTTCTAAAATGGCTATAACTTTGAATTCCTCGATTGCATATACCTAAAATCGAGTGTAGAAAAGATCGTTGTTTTCTTGTCATACTATTTCTTGGGCGAAAACAATCTAACTCTCTGAATTTCTGTCATCAGTTAGTTGGTAAGGTAGCTGCTTGGTAACAATAACTAGACATCTCTATTTACAAATCAAGCCTATTCTATTTCATTGTAAGCGGCTCTACTACGAATTTAACTATTTGTCCTCATGTTGTGTTTGACACGCTACACAATTGAACGATTCATTCAGAAAGATATTCAACTTTTCAACGACATATTTCAAAAAATCAATCTAACCTTTCCGTTCAATTATTTCTTAAAATGTACCAATTGACATAAAATCGCTTTTAGATGTGTGAGGGATGAAACGAAGTTTTAGTTCCATCGATTTTTATATGAACGATTTTATTTTGCCATGTTGTAATACACGATGTTGATACTGCGTTACGTCACATTGAGGGTGAGTGTGGGTGTGGGCGGGTATCGATATGGCTCTCTCTTTGCCTGTGAGTGAACTGAAGTTTCACATCCACATCCGTCAATGTACTGTTTCTATACTAATGCTCGTCTTCATTATCAGTGTTGTTAGCACTCTGAGTCAATCGAAAAAAAAACGGAGTTGATTAATCACAGTCGGATTATGGAAGCGAATAAACAGTATGCAGCAGCAGACATAAAAAGAGTACAACTCACCATGACACATCAATATTATTTACTCATAATTTCACCATACTTCTGTTTCTTACTTTACGACAAAAATGGATATAATAGAAAGACGCAGATGTAAATCATTATGCAAATATGTCTAGTGAAGTGGTGGAAACCATTTTCGGTTGAGGATTACTAATGTATGCTCTGGTAAAATCGACGCAATAAATTACTATGATGTCAGAGTCATTATGAATCATATCTTAGCATTGACACATTGATTGCTGCTATATTTAGATATTGAAATAGGTCAGAACAAAAATATATTCTCCGAAAACTAAATTACATCCTTTCTCATGACTATAAAAAGCATTTACAAAACTCCATTTTCATGTTACGTTACACTACATTTACAATGAATACCGAATTTCTTTGTTTGTTTTTTGTCATCTGTCTAGCGCAATTCAATTGTGGTAAACTGTTTTGTATTAGATAGTTAACATGCTTATCAAAATATATGAATTATTCTTGTAGCGCAACTAACGAGCGATTTGTACAAATGCGTGGCATTGACAGATCCTCATATGCAAACTTGGCATCTCAACGGTCAAAATGGTGGAATCTACAAGGATTGTTTTGGTGAGGGCCTGCACGATCTTGTGATCAACAATTATGTCGCATTCAAGATTCGCGTGCAAAGAAAATGGATTATCGAAGTAAACTTCATCCAATGTATTGTTTTTTTTTCTCTATTTTACTCTTTCGTTATAGTTTGATTTGATCTTTTTCAACGGTTCAAGTCTCAAA
Source organism: Rotaria sp. Silwood1 (assembly GCA_905250075.1). Taxonomy (NCBI): domain Eukaryota; kingdom Metazoa; phylum Rotifera; class Eurotatoria; order Philodinida; family Philodinidae; genus Rotaria; species Rotaria sp. Silwood1. Next base: position 111,329 of record CAJNOP010000309.1, read on the forward strand.
CCCATATGCACGATTGTCTCTACAAACTTTCAAGTGGCGCCTAGTGATGACTGCAAAGACAATGGTAAAGAAAAAATAACACTGTAATGTATTTGGAAAAAATACATTTATTTCAGGCATTGTTTATGGTTTTTTTGATACGATGTCTTCATGGGCGGTTACCGTTACTTATCTTCAAGCAGGCTTCTCAATGGTCACCACACATGCTGTATGTTTAAATAATTATATCTGTTGTGTTAGAAGTTTTGAAGGATAGTGAATAAGAGTAGATCTGAGTAATAAATGGTGTCATGAGTATGAGCAGTTCAGAATCATTCAGAAAAATATAGAAATTATCAACATAGTCATTTGCAGAATGAAATATGACTAGATATGCACACTAGCATGTATACTATACTGGTCTACCAGTATTACTGATATTCATTATATTCGACTGCTGCATCTCTATGTATGAACTATTTCTTACATGAATCCAAATTCGATCAAGTAGATTATAATACTAGTCACTTTGTTCAGACGGAGCATCTTTTGATAAATAAAATTAATTGGATCATTTTCCTGCATCGTTTTTATCAGATGCAATACATTTTACAACTATAAATGCAACTTTAGCGCAGTCAACAACGAAAACGAAGGGAAGAGTGTCTTGTTTGGTTGATTATATCCTATGTGATAGAGATCTTCATTGTTATAGTTATAATTTTGAGACTATATAACTTTTATAGTGAGATCTTAACTGTTAACACTGCAGTAAATCTATCTATAGGATCGTCGCATTTTTATTGGCATTTGAGTCAATGTTTTATCTTGATGAGTAAAAAAGATGATGAGTCTTATTAATAGGCTCTGTACATGAGTCTTTTCAGGCGCTTGTTTCACTGATTATTGAAGATAAAAAAATTAAATGGTTTTGTAAAACACGATTGTTAACAAGTACTGGTGTCTACAAAAAGAAAAGTGAACGCATCTTCTGTTCCGGTTGTCTTGTAGATCGGCACAGACATTTTGACATACTGGCTGTTCGGCCCAGTCATGGGCTGTAATAAACGTAGTAATAAATTACGTTGAAGATTGAAGCAACTCAATCTTGTTTCATAGCTTAATCCTACACAAATTGCTTTGAAAGATTTCTTTTAATAAGAATCATAGGTTACAAACTAATAAACGGACCAATGAAGGTATTGGTTTTTTGTTTATTAATACTACATTAGAAAAATTATTCCATAAAACGCTTTTAGATATAACTTTGCTTTCCTCGTCCAAACGCCCGTAATGAAAAATATATTCTATATTTTTATCGCTAGAAAACATGATTATTTGCCTGAACACCTAATGATTCACAAAATCCATAGGGAAAACAAAAGCAGAAGAGATTAGCAAGACTGTCTTCTTAGTTTTATAATTTGCCGTAAGGTGATGTTTAGATATCATCAATCATTAGCACACTACTAAGTAAAATTTCTTCCACTAAACAACAAGCCTATTTTTGACAGAGGGATACCAATCCAAGTCATCTTAATATCAATGTGTTTCAAACAAAAGCTCTGACTGACGTATCAACTGGTATTTGCACTGGTCCATCATGCGGATCAAATAATCAAACATCACCCGAGCCGCCAGTGCCGCAACAGCAAACGATCACGCCAGAAGAGGCCGAACAGATTTGTAAGGTGTACTTGAATAATTATTTGGACAAGATCAGTCGACAAGGGTCGGATCGGCGAAGCCTTTTGCAAAACAGCACAATTGAAATGGTTTATAACGCATGCCTTTATGATGTTGTCGACACTGGCATTCCTGGAGTAAGTTAGTTGAAAAATATTTCTGAAATTTTGAATGTTATTTAGGCTGCTGCGGGTGGCATGGAAATACTGATGGTAGAAGAACTCATAGCGAATGTTACCAGATTGGATGAAATTTACACTAGCGTCACTATTGGTATCTTGAGAGCACTGAGAGAACTTAATAATGTCATCGCAGAGTCTGAGATCGAAGTTCAAAACATACTCAACGACACCTTCACGGTAAGTCTCATATTAAACGAAAATGAAACAGATTCGTATTATCGATCGTTTGCAGACGGAAATGTCAACAACAACTGACACTACTACTGCTATCACGACGGCTTTCGTCATCAACACATCGACCATTACGTCTGAGAGTTCATCAACTACTCGTAAGAAGAAACTATATTTGTGTCGGACATGTTCTAATTACCAGCAAAATTTGAGCATGTTAACATAAATTTTTATTTCTCTCACACTCTAATTGATCGTCTACGGTTATAATCGAATCCGCAGATATTTTTGTATATCCCATCACACATCTACTATTTTTTTGGTCAGTATATGCGCTGGCATGTTCAAGATCTTAGAGAGCATAGTCAATATTTGCGATTCATATACGATAAAAATGCTAAACAACAATCAAGGAATTCGTTTTTCGTTGCTTTTTTCAGCAGATCTAATCGGATTCGTCAATAGTTACGACAGGTAGACAGCAATCTAGGGTTAAGAGTAGCTTACCCATCATGAAATATTATGTGAAAATTAGCTGGTTCTCTCTATTTGACGTCAACTTTAATACACGAAGTATTTTTTGTAAAGTTTCGCTTGATCGGTTGATTTAGTACTCAACACTTTGATGAAGACTCCTTGAGTTCACTTATTATTCATCTTTAAGTAATTTTCACTCCGGATTTGACTAAGAATTATTATTAGTTCATTCTACTAAAAATAATCTTTCTGCAAATAGATATGAAATCCAAATACAAGACACGATAAATATAATTCGATTGTATGGAAGAGCACTTTTCCATGTCTTCCTTTCTTTTTTTTTAGCTAAAATATGTTCTCCACCGTGTAGTCCATATCAACAATGTGTGTTTGGTGTATGTGTCGGACGGGGAACATTATCGTTTACACTGACATGGAGTAGGCGAGGTGATGGGGATATTGTTGTCACGATCCCTAATGGAAATACAATAATGTACAATCAACGAGGCCCCACTATCCAAACTAATTATGGTCAGTTAGATGTCGATGACCAAACAGGCACAGGTCCGGAAAATGTTTATTGGAATTCCACAGAACCTGCTCGTGGTACCTATTTCGTCTGCTTTCAACAGTTTTCATTCAACTCATTCGCCACTCCAACTAATCCAATAACAGCTGTAGTTGAAGTGAAACAGGCCGGAGAAATACTGCAAACATTTAGAAAAACATTCACACAACGTATACCAGTTCCTTTACCAGATAATTGCCGAGGAACGTATGATACCTATTTGGGATCCATTGTTTATTAAAAAAGACATTCTGAGTAAATACACATTGTTCACGTGATTTTTATTTTAATCAAGAATAAATAAATAAAAGAATACAAGCAATTTGGTGGATCTTCTAGCACTGTAACATATCATGAAAAAATATATGCTTTAAAAATGAAAATTTTCGAGTTTCTAGTGGTTGAGCCAGCAACTTTTTGTCAGAATGAAAAACTAGAAAAGTCAATGACATCTTAGTACACGGATAGCCAAATCTTTATATTAGTTTACAAGAAGAAGTAAGGAATTTTTCAAAATTTGTTGATGAATCATATTATTCGTTCAATATATTCGCGTCTTGCAGGCGTGCTCATTGAGACTTCCTCTCTCCCACAGACAGTGACAAATATGTTGCCATGGTATTATATTATTTTCAACTACGATGTTAGTTCCTAAACGGAAAAGTCTACAGTCTCAAAGGATAAATTAAAACAAAAAATATCTGGATGTATCTGTCTGTAACATGTTTCTTAAACACTGAGTGAAGAAAAACGTTTTGCATGTATTTCATGTAACTAAGGATTCAGAACGTGTCGAATATGACGACAAGAGATAGACTTGTTTGTACTCATTTGAAACGTTATAAAATAAGGATGAATCCAACAGAATTTTTTTACCATTACAGTAATCACGTTTCAAATTTCGTGAAACATGCACGGCTTATAAAGTTTTTCTGCGCTAATTATTGTTGTATCAAAATATTGTAGGTTAGCATTAAAAAAAAACAGACAAATAACTGACACATTTTATATCCATATTCTGCAAAAATGTTGATTATAAACAGGAAGCTTTTACGTTGCTTCAATGGTTCTTCAATTTGATATTTGTTTTATAGAAAATTTTTTTTTAAATATTTGAATAGTTCGGTCGAAAACGCTCAAAAAAACACCTAAAATCCGTTCAATAGTTGTATTCTTTTCATCAAAAGACACAATATTCTAGTCTAAAAATTTTGTTCTATAACTTGAACGACAATGATTCTGAATTAACTGTAGTTTACAATAGATGGACTCTCTGGATTCGATATGTCTATTTTATATTAGAGATTAGCATTAAATGTAATGTAATAATAATCGAAAACGAAACCTAATGCATATCTCATCAAACAAAATTTCTAATCACTCCTGATATTCTCTCTTTAGTGAAATATTGAAATCATCTATTTGAAATTTTTCACTTTCCGTATATTGTATTAGCACAACGAGACTAAAAGACACATATGAGTTCCATATTTCATTGCAAAAATGACTCCACTATCAAGCTGTTTGATAAAGTTTAGCGAGATAATTTTGAAACATTATCACTTGAGGATGATCAACGCCAAACATAAGACGGGAAATATCAACAGCACGTGTTTCGTATTTGATTGCCTCTTTGTATAGATGAAGATCTTCGAATACATGTGCCATGTTATGGTAGGTTGACGCTAGCGATGGATGATTGGGTGGAAGAGCTTTCTGCTGGATTTCAAGCGTTCTCTTGTAGTATGATAATGCAGTTGTGTTGTCTCCTATTGATCGATATACCAAACCAAAATTATTGTAGGTTATAGCCAAATCGGGATGATTGGGTGGAAGATATTCTTGTTCGATGGCAAGTGTCTTCTCATAGTATGAGAGTGCACTTGAATAGTCGCCCATCAATCGATACGCCTCACCAATGTTATTGTAGGTAATGCTCAATGATGGATGATGTGGTGGAAGAAATTTCTGTTTAATATCTAGTGCTTTTTGATAGTACGAAAGTGCTGTTGAGTAGTCTCGTATCGAATAATACACTACACCAATGTTACTGTAGGTTGTAGCAAGCACTGGATAGTTTGGCGGAAGACCTTTTTCTATGATTTCAAGTGATTTTTGATAGTATGAAAGTGCAGTCGGGTAATCTCCAATCGATTGGTGAGCCAAACCAATGTTATTATAAGTAGTAGCCAACGATGGATGATTGGGTGGAAATGCTTTCAGCTCGATTTCAAGCGCTTTTTGCAAGTATAATATTTCAGTCGAGTAGTTCCCCATCGATCGATGCACTTGACTGAGGTTATGGTAGGTAATAGCTAGATGGGGATGATTAGATGGAAGAGATTTTTGTTGAATATCAAGCGCCTGTTGTGCGTAACTAAATGCAGTCGAATAATTTCCCATCGAATGATAGGTAAGACTGATATTATTGTAGAGAGTAGCGAACAATGGATGATAGGGTGAAAGAATTTTCTGATTAATTTCTAGTGATTTTTGATAGTATGAGAGTGCATTTAGGTAGTCTCTCATCGACCAATGCAACTCACCAATGTTGTTGTAGATGACAGCCAGCGATGGATGATTGGATGGCAGAACTTTCTGCTGAATTTTAAGCGACTTTTGAACATATTCGAGTCCAATTTTGTATTCTCCCATCGCATCATAAACCAAGCCAATGTTGCTGTAGGTGACAGCAAGCCATGGGTGATTAGGTGGAAAAACTTCCTCCATAATTTTAATTGACCTTTGATAGTAGGAGAGTGCACTCAAGTAGTCTCCCATTGATCGAAGCACTTGTGCAATATTATTGTAAATACTAGCTAGCCATGGATGGTTCAATGGGAGACATTTCTGTTGAATTTCAAGTATTTTTTGTAGATAAAAAAGTGCAGTTGAGTAATCTCCCATGCCATTATATAATTCAGCGATGTTGTTGTACGTATCGATGAGCAATGAATCATTGAATGGAAGAATTTTCTGTCTAATTTCAATGGTTTTTTCATAATGTGTGAGTGCAGCCAAAATATCACCCTGTTCTTGAAGAATGTATCCGAGCTGTCCGTGGACAAAGGCAAGTTGTTCTAAATTATCATCGCATGTCATTTTCAGTTGTGTTTCGTAGACTTTTTCGGCTTTGGTCAATTCGCCCATCCTAATCAATAACTTGCCGAGTCTATTTAATCCAGTCGTTTCTTGTATTTCACTTCGCATGTGTTCGGCAAGGCGTTTGAGCTGTTCATCATTATCACTCGTCAATGTTAACGTCACTTCCCATAGTTTCTCATCAATTTGTTTGATCTCACCAATTCTAAATACAGTATGCATCGAAAAGAGAATTTCTTTTTCTGTATCACTAAAATAGCTAATATTATCCAACGAAGCGAATGGAGAGGATGAGATCGATGGATCAATTTCTAATCGAAAGAGAATTCCAGTCAAATCAGGATGATATCGAGCACTGTCCGCGAAAGCTAACGAAACTTCTCGATCAATACTTGTTGACAGAAAATTATTGAAAGAGAACAGACCACCCTGGTTTGTCTTCATTTTCTCAAAGTCAATATTTGACATGCCTTGACCTCTGTAGATGATCATTTTCCCGATTTGTTTTGTCACTGAATGTACTTGTTCAATTTGTTGGTGAAGATCTTTTACGTAAAATCCCATTGTGATAATAATATCAATATCTTGTGTTCTGAGAGCTTTATTGAGAATCGAATAAATAAATGAATGTCTAGTATACCACCAAATAGGCGAATGTAGATGATAGTCTCGTTCGAATTCATCGATTATACCTAGTTGAAAATTGTTGTCAGCATATAGGACACGGCAAAATTCGATAAATTCTTTCTTTGCCTTGTCATCATATTTCATTTCAAGTAGGGTCTCTTTGAGCAATTGTGAATACATAAATGATTGATCGAGTTCATTCAAATCAATAGTAGAAGAAGCAGAGACAATACTGATGGAAGTCAAATTCTGTTCGCATTGTCGAGTATTTCGTTGGAGTTGTTCCAAAACGAACGATATATCAGTTACGATGGCTTTGACTTTTCTCGAGTCTTTAACGCACTGCTCCTGTTTGATTCCATTACTGTACAAAATATAGATTGAATCGATTTGAGGCACATCATGAATAAGTGGCACTAATGTTTCACTGATTTCATCTGATATAATCAGAAAGACTTTCTGATCTTTGACATCAGTGAGAAAATCAATACATTTATTGATGTCAGTGAATGTTTCGACCGAATTGACAATATGTTGAAGTTGAGTTATCGAATTATAATAATTAATATCGGATTCATTGAAATTGAAATTCAACCAAATGACAATAAAATTTTCGATAGTATGAGATCGTACAAACCTTGTTAAAATGTTCTTCTCTGTCAAATTTTCTTCAGCATTGATTTGTGTTGTTGGTAACATTGCTAAATTTGCTTGTTGAGATTGTCGCTTTCAGTATGTGGATATCGGTATTGCTGAGTGACTAGAGTATTTTATTGGTCTGATCTAATAATATGTTTGATATTCTGTATTTTTCGGCAACGAAATTTGACGTGCGTAATGAATGAAGTATCTTTTTATATTTTTTTACTTGATAACCTAAAATAAATCACCATGTAGCTTTACTGTACAAATGAGCTTCTCACATTCTCCTTCTGTTGTCATGCATCGATAACACATGCAGTTTCTTTCATTTCTTCGTTATGTGTATTCTCTTTCTTTCTTGGTTGTTTATTAGTCATCAAGGTAGAGATAGTGCTGTTTTTTTTACTTTCTCTTATTCGATAGCGTCATACGTGAGTTATTCTGTTTTTTCATTTTGAATACCAAAAGAATTGAAAGATAAATTTTGAATTCGAAGAGTTTTTTCTGTCGCTCAACCGTTTGATGTTGTGGAGTACGAGACATGATAATCGAAAAATATCATGATCAGATATTCTTCTCGTATTAAACTTAATTTAAAGATACAGTTTTACTAAAATTTACGAAAACAGAAAATAAATTTAGAGAATATGGCAATCGCTCAGATATCAGATATTAATGATATCATTAATGTATTTGATTTTTCTTATTATGAATATACAAAAATTTGACATAAGGAAAATTAATTTATCCATATTTATCTATAAGATTATATTATTTCTATGCTTATAGCTATTTTACAAAAGTATGTGTATATCCAACATAGAAATGAATAGATTTAGATAATAATTTGATGTCTTTTGTAAATATAATTCATTTATTTAATCATTAATTCTACTGAGGATTTTTTTTAAAGTAAAAACAATTTTTCAATTTTTATGCATGAAGTCTTTGATTCGATCTTATTTATATTTATTCTATTGAAAGATTCCAATATAAAATTATGTATTCTTTGTTACAGAATTTATTATTTGTCAACAGATAAATGAAAATTTCCATAACCATTCTGATGTAGTACTACTATACATATAGGGAGAACAAAAGAAAAAGATTCTTTTTACTGGAAATAGAAGATCAAATGGTCTTCTAAAACTGCCATAAATAACAATACTTTTTGTCTCAGTTCTTTTGATTTTATAGCATATGTACAACCTTCAAAAATCTCGAAAATTCATATTTAGTCCATTGAGCACTATTGGTATGAATCTTCGATCTCTTTAACAACAAGAGCAAATATCACTATTAAAAGCTCTTTACATTAGCTACAAAATATATAAATAAAACTTCAAATATCGACGGAGAAAGACATCTCAAATAGGTACACATTGTCATTATGGCACCACTTCCGATTACAAATCAATAGTAGTTCGAGAATTTGTTGTCCAATAGCACTCAAAATAAAAAAAGCTAATATCAAAATCATCTTCAAGACAAGAATTTTCAATGAAAATAACAGATACTGTAGAGATCAGAAACGTACATTGTTGAACACAATTCTTTTATGGTAAACACTACTCTAATGTTAGATTTTTTTATTTTGAGTACTATTAGACGACAGATACTCGAAATACTACTGATTTGTAGCCTAATTGTGTGCTTTAATGGTAGTCTACTCTCTATCATCGAGCTTGTAGTTGCAGTAAAAAAAATTTTTTCTCTCATTCTTTTTACTTTTTTTCTATTATTCATCCGTTGAAGAATAACACATTCCGTCATAAAAGATACTTGTCTTGACATGATCTTTCATTCGAGATAGGATAGTGTATATTCCAGTAGAAAAAGTCCTAGGAACAGATTTATGATCTTATAAGTTTCCCTTCTTTCTATCATTGACTGAGTTACCGTATCGAAAGGATTAATGAGACATTTATATAAGATAGATATAGGCAAAAAAACAACAGTACAGACGAGAACATATATTAATGATTTGTATTAGAGATAGTTATGTCATGCATGTATCTTCTTGCTAATTGTAGTATTCATTGGTATTTCATTATTTTTTCGAGAAAACATTGATACATTTGTTAATAGTGTTGCACCTACTCGTGTACTTCCTATTGGTTCGTCTAATGAATCTTGAATGACAAACCTTAATTGAAACTGAGTCGATGTATGAGCATAAAGTATTGGAATCCATATAATTGATGTTTTGGCAAAACATGCACAGACGAAAATGGTCATTGGTGGTAGGGCATAATCTTTACCTTGAAATGCCGAAATAAAAAATGCTATTGCATAAGGAGTCCATGTGAAAATAAATCCAATAGTCGTAATTACAATCACTATGTTAAAAATTTACAATATCATGAAAATTTAATTAAAAAAAAATATATATATAATTAATATTTTCTCGTAAGAGTTTTATTCAATAAAACTAAATACGTACTTTTAAGAATGCGTCGTTCCATTTCAATTCGTCTTCGAGGAAATATTGTTTGAAAACCATTTATTGTTTTTCTATGCATTTGTTGAAGGCCAAACCAAGTCATTGTATTTGTAGTAATGAGAATTATAAGTGGAATGCAATAAACAACAATGAAAAGAAAACCAATGAATGTAACATAAGATATACGTCGATCATACCAATTAATACAACAAGAAGTACGAGTTCCCTAAAAGAAAAATGCAAACAATCATGATATTTCACAATGAATATGGTTTTCATTCTTTATAGCAAAAAGAAAACAACTGATCAATACAAACCTCCATTGTATATTCATTCCATCCCATTACTGGTAACATAGTCCAAATAAAAGCAATAAGTACTAGAAGACTGCATACAACGACACTATTATTCACCTGAGAGTTATATATAAATATTAATTTTTTTTTATTGTCAACAATTATTATTTACTTACAGTAATATTTTTAGCTTGAAATGGTCGAACAATAATATAACATCGACTAAGACTTGCTCCACAAAGTAAATATGAACTTGAACATCCATAAAAATATGCAATAATAGCACTTAATTGACAACCTGAACGTTGATATAACCAACGACAATAAATTGAAGATGTACCTGTCATTGGAAGCATTGTGCATGAAGAAAAAAGACCAATTACAACAATAAACATAACAAATATATTTGATGGTGAACGAAGAGCTTGATATCGTACAAAACTATAAAGTAAAGTTCCATTTAAAACAATACCAATCAGTGTAGCAACACATAAAAATATGCCAACAATACGAATCATATTACAATCAACCGGTGTTGGACGACTCCAAAATAAAGGATCATCACGAGAAAGATTGAAATCAAGAATTGAAGAATAATTAAACCACATTGTCAATGTTCCTCTTTGAATAAAATCAAATGACTTTATATCTATATCTACTTTTCTTCTTTTTATAGTTAAATAGATTTACTAGAGAAAAAAAAACGTAAAATATATTCAGAAATAGACATTTCTCGTCAATGACTCTCTCAGACAGATGTAATCAAGTGAATGTAAATAAACATTCGTTAGAAAAATTGTAGTACTCAGCTGGTACAGAAACTAAAATAACGACAAGAAAAAAAAAACTGAGTCATGATTATGTATAAAAGATAATTGATTAAGAAAACAAGACAATTACGAGTGTTTTGTTATGGCGTAAACTTTGTAACCGATGAATAAAAATTTTATAATTTAAAAAGATTAATTTGCTTGTTTGTATATGCTCTCTGAATAACTGATAGAATCAATGCAATTATTTTCATGAAGATTTCAAGAGGACAAAGAGAAAATCTATTTATTGATGTTATATTAATTTTACAACAAACATAATTTTCTTTAGAATAATTTACAAAATTGAACATGAAACAGTTGGCTTACATCTGCCAACTTTTTAATGACGTTCAATGCTTTTATGTTTCATACACTCGAGATATTCTTTTAAATAAGAATCATAAGTGTTACAATGTTAATAAACACGTTTTTTTTTTCTTATACTTCTAGTACATAATATATGAGTATGAAAGTTTGTCAAAACGACATTGATATAGACAGTTTTTCCTTTGACAAATTAGATAAAACGATTCATTTTGATTATAAAATTAAAAGAAGTTCAAAACTCAGACAAGTATATAATTTCTTTATAATTGAAGAAAGATTAAGAAAAACACATTTAAAATAAGACATGAAAATATTCTTTAGTAAAAATGCAATACATTTGAAATAATAATAATCAATTATAGGCAATATTGTTCATGTCATTATAATTATCAGAGATATAAAAAACTAGAAAAATTTCAATACAGATATGATCTGATTCGATTTAGATGGACTTTAAAAAGTTGACGAGTTGATCATAAATATAATTTGTATTTCGATTTGAATACCGTCCCGTTGAAGAAAAGTTTATAACTCTCAACTAACTAAATATGTAACATTCGTAATTAAGAACTCGATCTTTCTACAAAAATTGTTGAATTTTAATTAAATTATTATTTTTTTTTTCAAACATTATGAAAAAAACTCCACTCAAACATAGACAGTTACAATATATCTCATGACACGTATTTATGAGTACTCTTATAAACTTATTGAGTAACAAGAAATAGAAGGTAATGTCTTATCTCATTAGAATCGGCAGTTAGAGAGTTACAAAATTATGTCTTTAGTTTGTTGAGATTCTATTTTATTGTTGAAAAAGTTAAATATTTTATCTATTTGATGGTAACATTAGATATTATGTCTGTGGAAAAACTACATACCAATTAAAAAATATAATTCTTCTCCAGATTGACGACATCCAACACACAACGATTGATCTAAGTGGCAGAGTACATCAAAGAGAGTATGTATCACAGTGTCTCTGGCTTGACAAAGTACCGGCGATGGACACCGTTAAGTGGTTAGTCTAATTGATAGTGACTCAATTAAAGAGCGTCAGGGCGAAGTTGTCGTCAGCATAGAGCAATAGGCTACACTTATTTAACAAATAATAATATGGCATGATGGATAGAAAAAAAATACTGTTACCCTTTGTTTTTTCTATGAAAAATCGACCTCTGTGAGACTAGGGACAAAATCTTTGAAAAATAGACCTGAAAGAGATCACGTGTATATTTTCCATCGGAAACAGTTTTTACTTAAGTATGTATGATTCGATGCAGTTTATGAGGTTAAGTCTAAATATACTATTTATTTCGCTTCGTTACTGAATTATAATCATGAAAACCATTAAATATGAACATATTTTTCATCTTGTTACATAATGTTACCAACTCTAATTTTCTCAATAATAAAACAGAACTTCAACTAACAAGACATTTTTGTAGCTCACTATGTGCCGATTCTCTAATGAGATAAGACACTGTCTTCTATCCCTTGTTACCAGATAGGCTTATAAGAGTGCTCATAAATACGTGCTATAAAGCAAGTTGCAGCTTTTTATGTTTGACAGAATTTTTTTGAATCTGACTAACTATAAACTTAATCAAAAAACACTTCTCTCTTAAGTTTTTTACACTGAATTAGAATAGAATATTTTCATAAAGTATTGACAACTTCTATAAAAAAAATCGAATTTATAGTTACTAATTCTACATTTTCTGTCATTGAAGCATTTTATGGTCTTTTTTTTCAATCAAATGGTGATCAAATCGAAATAAAAACTATATATTCGTGAACAGTTTTTCATGCTCTTATCAAGCCATACATAGATGAATCAGATAAAACATAATTCAAATTTTGTATTTCCAGAATCTTACTTGAAAATGAATATTATTGGTCAATAATAAACGCCTTATGATAGCTTTTGAGTATCGTACAAGAAGTTGATATATACGAAAGTTTTATGCAAAGTAAACACAATAGAGAAGATTTATTCAAATTGAACATCTATCGACCACTAACATAAACACACACTATGAACTAAACAGTCTAGAAATGAAAGAGACATAGAACTATGCTTTGCTCGTGATCATCTTTTATGCAAATCAATAAATACAATTTGTACATGACTCTGTCACTATATAATAAGGAAAGAACTCATTATGAATCGGATATGTGAGAAAGAATTCAAATCAGCTTTAATCTTTGATAATAAATCATGTTCTTCAAAAAAAAAAACAAATGAATATGAACTTAATTGATATATTCCTACATAAATTTTATCTTATGAATAAGAATATATATACAAGAAATTCTTCTTGTTGATCTATTAATTTTATACTTTTAATTCATGAAAATTTACCTGTCAATATATTCATTAAACAAACTTAGTTTTTGGTTAATATCATCGAATTATTAGAATGTGATCATGAATGTGAATCTTGTAAATTATTTTCATCAAATAAATGTAAATGATTATTTACTAAAATGAATATATAAATACAACAAAAATTATTCAAACGATTTTCATAACTGAGATATTTACTATTCTTCTTTATTAAAAACAAACCTTGAATTATAATATTCATTATACACAGGAACAAACAAATAATGTGTTCACGCTATTTTCCAGTGCAATCCTAATGCACAAATAGATTTAGTTAATCAAAAATTGTGAATCTGTATTTGATGACGTTTTCCACAAGAAATAGCAAATTGAAATTCTTTTGTTAAAATATTATTTCTACGTGTATGATAATGAGAGTACTATAGATTTTTTTTGTTTTTGTTTGATAGCTGTGATTAAGATATTGAAGAATCTACTTCAATGATAATACTTTATTTTACAATAACGTTATTTTATTCAAAATTTTCAGACAATATTTTGTGATACAAATTAGCATCAACATCCTACAGAAGATTCTTTTTTTGTTTGATGTACTCTTTTAATCGATTATCTACTAAGTCGACTAGATTCTTCATAATATCACGCACCACTGAATTTCAGTACTGTCAAATTTGAAAGTTGAATTCAATTATTTCAAGAGTGATGTCTATTGTGTGTTTCCGTCAAACCTTCATTGAAAGACATGGCATGTATAAGTGTTTTCAGAAATAATTTAATATCTGAGTATTCGAACTCATTATTAGAATAGTCGGATATTCGAATTTCAAATTTGCAGATATAATATATTCAATAATTGAATTCAAGTTACAAGTTAGACATATAGAGATTAAATTGATTTCAAAATTCATCAACCAATGAAGACACATTATGATAGATTTTTTAAAGAATGATATCAATTTCGTTTTTATGATTATGAATAATTTAAAACTGAACTATTTTGATCAGATTTATCTTCATAAGAAATTGATTAAAATTAGACTTTTACAGTTTTTCTTTTTTTACATTTGTAAATAATAAAATAAATTCTCGAATAATATTTCTGTGTAATTACTTTATTTTCTATACTTTTTCTCATGCTCATTTTATTTTGAATGTTAGAAACTATTTTCTCATTAGTTACTACTCTTCAATACACACTTATTTTTATCATGTACTTATCTTATTAATTATTTCTTCCTTCTACATATGTTTACTTCATTATTAAATTTCTACTTGACTATTGCATTCAGTCAACCACTGTTTCATCTATTTCCATTGCGCTTGTTCTCTCTCTCTCTCTTTTCTTATTCATCAGTTTCTAAAATACATCATCAGATCTTCATTCATGTTCAAATCAAATTATTATCGCTTTATTACGTATATTTCATAGTGGTACCTGTGATTACATCTTGTTTCATTTCAAGAGTTACTGTCGCGAAGAAGACCAAAAGTTATTGGTCACGTTTTCAGAGCACTTAAGGATAACCGACGTCAGACTTCGTTTCCAGAGCTTCTTAATCATGAGAAAATGAATTAAACAGGAATAAAGGCATGACTTAGACGGTTATATAATATTCCAAAGGCTTTCTTGAAATTTGAATGACTATAGAATACGTTTGTGAATGCTCTAAATAGTGAAATTTTTGATTTTTATGCAAATTTTATATTTAAGAGATCAACGATAATAGATAATGATATATTGATTTGCCATAATCATCATATAATTAACATAAAAACGTGTGAATCGATCAAGTAATAACTTTGAACAATAATCAATATCAATGTTTGTGAACCTATCGAGATATATAATAGTGCATTGAGACCTACTGTAGATGTAATAAGTATGTGAAAAGATTTATCAGACAGTTAAAACAAAAGTTAGAATAATAAGAGTAAATGAAGAAAAACAGAATACGAAAAAGAGTTGTAACATGGAAAAAATACCAAAACGTCAGTGAAAAAATATCGTATTTTACTTATTTTGTATACGTCTATGTACATGATGAAACAAAACAGAAAAAAAAGCAACGAGCATTGTTTCTAGTACTATCTTTGATTTTGTTCTTGTTAAATTCATGTATTTCAATTATTTTTCAATACAGATTGTTTCTTTTTTAAAGAAAAATTCATTAAACATAACTATTGATTAGAAATGCCAGGAAGATGATTCATGTCTGAACGATATAGTAATATCTCACTTCAATTTATATTTATCACACATGACTAAATATCGAAATCTATAAATTGCTTTTAGAGCGGAAAACTTTTTATTAACTATGTGCACGTAAAATACACCAATAAGAATATCCTATTCATTGTTTATAACATTACTGAAGTAGAAAGAGTGAATTCAATCGAAAAGCTGTGAAGAAGAAAAGTACATGTTTATCTTGCGAAGTCACTCTAGGAACTGATTTCAATAAAGTTTCTCATTCTCCAACTGTTGCTACTTTACTAAATTTTCGGCTCAATGTCAGATATTGTCAGAGGAATTAAAACAGGATATTATAAATTTAACTTTTGCTTCCTTTTTTTCCAGAAATCAAAATATCCTGGTGATACATTGCAATAGGAAGAAAATTCATTCAAAACGATCATTCCAAAGACATATCTTATCTAGAGATAACTGTTTTTAGTTTTTCTGTCCTCTTAGTCAATATCAATTTCAAAGCTTAGAATTCATTGATGATGTTCTCTCATACAATGACACAATAAAAATTCGTTCAAAATTTATTTCTTTTAGTAATTCTAAAACAAATATGAGTTTATCTCAAATAAAACACAAATTTCTAACACATATTAATATTCAAGAATAAATTTCAAACGTCTTGATAAATGACAATATAGTAAGTTAATAACAAAATTTAAACGAATCATGTTCAGATACTAATTTTCAAAACTGAAATCATACAAAAAAAACACAGACAATAGAAATCTTTAATTTTTTTTCGATGATACAATTTTCATATGATCCAAAACTGATTTAAAAGTTAAATGTTCACAATTTTGATTATTTTTATATCGTTCTCGAATTAATGTTGAACTGATATCGTCCGATTCTGAACCTGATGTATCCATATCATCATCATTAGCACATACGTAAAATACATTGGAACCATCTTGTACATGTGTTGATGTTATAAAACGATCATCTTGACCTGGACGATAAACTACAGCAACACCACCCAATGGAGATCTTCTCAATGATGTCATACCACGACAACGATTAAATAAATCAAGACCAGCAACATAAATAACTCGAACAGGTTTCGGCAAATTTAATGTTTGATTGATGAACATTTGAAGGCTATATGTTACACTTGCGAGATCAATGAATTGAGGAGCTAGAAAAAGAGAAGTTCAATCAGTCAAACAGTAAAAAATAAAAGTTCTTAAAAAATGCGTCATTTTACACGTTCGATTTTTTAATTGAATGTATTCTTAGAGAGAACACTCATATTCTATTGGCTTGGATTACTTGAAATATAATTTAGGTGAATTTTTCTGAATATTGTTTGTTCTTTCTAGAGACGCACTCAATTAGAAAACCTAAATGTTTAGGAACATGTTCAGATATACAATAAAAATTATTTTACATATAAAAAGTTGATGTAACTATTGCACGTTTTGTGCGATATTCTGTTTTTCCACAACTACAAATTTAGATAGCTAGATGATGGCTATCTTCTTCAATGAAAATATATTCAAAAAAAAAAAAAAAAAACAAAATCAATTGACTTACCCATACATTCAGCCATATCAACACTCAACCAATGTTGTTGACCAGCTTCTTCAATAGCTTTTCGACACATTTCAATGCGATGTTGACCATTAATAAGTTCATGTCTTAATTTACCGTGTACATATTCATCATGAGTCGGTGATATATATCCACCAATAACATTAAAATTATGTACCCGCTCTAAGTATTGTTTCGTTCGTATCATATTTGATATATGACAACGATGAATAGGATTCATAGAACCTGTCTTGATTAATACAACATATTCTTGATTTGTTGGATGAGATTTTAAATTTGAATAAAGAATTGATAGATCAGTTGTACGTTCAGAATGCATTTGAGAAGTTGAAAGAGAAATTATGAAATGAAATCCGTTTACTCAACCTAAATATAAATACTTTGATGTTGGGTTTTTTTCCCAGTAAAACAGTTTATTTCTTATTTTTCTGAATGATTCACAGTGTAAATTTTGTAAAGTTTTATCAACAGAACAGAAAAAAATCTTGCATTAACTACCTAATAGTCTTTTTCTTCGCATGTTTTTGCATCCTTTTATGACGCCTATTATCAGTCGACTTCAACAAATGACGCATAGTAACTCAAATGCAATAGAAACATGCGTCATTTTTTTTCGAAATCATTACAACTTTCTACGATTCACAAAAGCACCATCATTTCGTTGGTTTTTTTTCTCTTATTTATATACACTTTCAACGAAATGAAAAAGCATAGCTTCACGCTTTATACAATACTAGCGAGAACCCGTGCATACTGCACGGCTGTTTTCTTCTTTAATGTATGACCTCAGACATTTAACTTTTCATCCTGTAAAATACATACAGACACTCGATATTATGTATATCAAGGGGGAAAAAGCGGATCCTGGATCCCCGGATCCTGATGGATTCTGGTGGATCCTAATGAATCCTCATGGATCATGATGGATCCTCATGGATCCTCTTGGATCCTGATGGATCCTCTTGGATCCTGATGGATCCTCATGGATTCTGATGAATTGTAGAATATATTATTTAAAATGTACAAAAGCGAGGGTGGAAAAAGCTGATACTAATGGATATCAGGATTCATTAAGGTCCAAAGAAACTAAGTGGAAAAAGGGAAAAGTAACTTCAGAATTTGTGACTAAGAAGAAATAAATGTGGAAACCTCGAATTTAAATCCGACTGTTATGTGTACTTCAAAAAGTAACCAGCAGTGTCCAAATTCCCTGGAGTCGGGAACTCAGAGGATCCTCAAGTCGTATTTTTGAAAAAAAATTTTTTTTTCTAAAAATGTTTTTTAATGTAGAAACAGACTTTGTGAGAAAAAATAAATTTTTTCGAAAAATTTTTTTTTGTATGCAGAAAAGACTTTTTGAGGAAAAAAATTTTTTTCAAAAAAATTTCGGGTGTTTTCGAAAAAATTTATTTTTTCTCAAAAAGTCTTTTTCTGCATACAAAAGAAATTTTTCGAAAAAAAAAAAATTTGTTTTTCAAAAATAGGACAATCGCATAGAATAGCATAGGGCAAAATGACTTTTTTTGCGATAACTCAGCAATGGTTCGACGAATCATTCTCATCTTCGAACTCGACTGAGACCAGGGCTCAGGGTTGCCAGATCGAAATCTTACAAATCGGAATTATTTTGCTGGAATTCGGAAAAATTCGGACAAAATATCTGCTTAATTCGGAAAAAAAAATTCGGAAAGTCATTTTTAAGCTCTTTGACGCTTAAGCGAATTTTTTCTAACAGAAAAGTCTTCTGCATTTGGTTATTCTTTCTGTAGATATATTTCATCAATGTTAAAATAAATGTATTAATTATAACACCATTAGGAAACATCATTTTCAAGAAGAGACTGTTAATACAAGAAAAACAACTCAAAATACACTATCTATAAATATGTATATATACAATTCAAAACACTTATGGAAAAACACTAAAGTTCATTTATCAAGACGTGTCTTTCTAACAAATTTTTCATTTGAAGCTATTTTTGTCAATACTTCGTCTTGAGTTAAAAGAAAGTCATAAAAACGTGAACAATGAATATCAGAATTCATTCGGATTTATAGTTCAGCTTCAACTAATTCTATATCCATTCGATTGCGATAATTAGACCATAGATGATTCATTTGACTAAATATTGATTGAAGCTATTCTAATAAATCTTAGACGAGATGAGATTTGAAAAAAAGATTACATTAAATCTTCTCTTCTCTCCCTTCTCTTCTTATTTATTTCTAATAATACAATCAATTACCCAATGATTATAAGAAAATAAAGATGGCGCCATATGAAATCTATCAAAATATATATGGAAAATTGTAATGGACAGGAAATTTTAAAAAATACTACGATTCGGATAAATTCGGACAGTCGAAACGCAGTCCGAAAAACTTAGAAAAGTCTGAAAATTCAGACTAATTCGGATAATCTGGCAACCCTGCCTACGGATGATGGAGAGTTCATGTATTGGAAGAAAATTAGCATAAATTTATATTCGAATCTTTTGTTTTAAAATGAATTCTGCAGAATTCACAAGTTTAAAAGCTTTATTGTGAATAATGGCTAAACTGTCACAGGAAAGCTATACAATGACTCACAACACTAAAAACATCGGATAATACTTGTCATAACTTCTTGAGTATAATGCAGTTGTGAACGTGTCATTATTCTGTACAATAATTATTGTGACTAATCCATGAAATTGATTAATTTTTACAATAACATTTAATTCTCTAGTTTCTTAATATCTCGCAACACCAAATAGCTCTAAAAGAATTTCAATCTATCCTAATTTAAGTGAAAGAACTCGGAGCAGTTAGAGGATAAACACAATTTGAACTCGCATAAGAACAGCTAGACTAGGATAACTTTGATCTATTATGGATTAAATTATATAACAATGTTTATAGAATGCTGAAGCTAATAAAAAAGGCAATTTACTCCTAATGAAAAAAAATGTGAAAAATTCTCCGAAAATACACCAGTCGGGTCGGAGCTTTTACTGGAAGTCTGTTTGGATTTGACCATTTTGCGAAAAAACAATCTATAGAAATATGTTAAGAGAGGAAGTTTTGCTCAATCTTTCTACAATAAAACTTTAAGTTTTATATTTTCTCGAACAGTTCGATTTTCTCAGTCGCTCTTCAACTACATTTATCGTACAATGATATATCATACCTTTCATTTTTACTTTTAGATTGATGATATCATTATGAAATCAAGCGATATGAGACAATATCTCGGTGGTCCAAACGAATATTCAGATAGTCTATTTCGAGCTAAAACACACGAAGTCAACATGTTCAAAAAATATAATCTGGATTTATATATTATAAATTTGACCTTTTAAGATATAACTGATTCATCATCACTTTGCATTCCAAGAGAAGTATTATTATCTTGTATTGTACTCGATGAAAAACTGATGAAGTTTCAAGAGACAAACATGTGTGATTCAGCAGAGGAACTTCAGTTAATTGCAACATCAAAAAGTGTCACAATTAGAATTGAAAAGCGAATATTTCAATTGAACAATAGGCTATGATTCGATAAAGTACAAAAAGAACGTTTAAATAAATAATCAACAATATAATGGTATCTAATCATTCAAAAAGAATCAGCGAAAGATTAGGTTAAAATAGCACTATTTTAGTCTGATTAAAATCATGTCGTCTTAACTAATTTTTAATCAAAGATTCATATGTGTGTGATTATTTGTTTCTAACATTGTAGCTCTGTTTATTTCTTCTCTTTTCTCTTACCTTGTATCATCATTGTCATCGTTCTCCTTCCGATAAATGTAAACATCTCATAAAACATGAATTCAGATACACGATGTTCGATTTCGTCCATGATTGGAGTTCTACATTTTGGTTAGTGGCGCTATCTGCGACCACTACCTCTATTCTTTTCTTTGATTTCTTCATTGGTCACTAGATCTACTTATGTTTGTTTACGTTTACGTTATGTGGAACTATATATATACTCAGACAAGAAAAGTATCCGGATACCTAGATGTTTTTTCTTGATTTTTTTAACAAAAACAAAAGACGAAATGTACCTTTTTTTCATAAAAGATAAAACTTTTCAGTTCTCAGTGATCGATAGCCTTGATAAGGACCATCCAATGATGAAAAAAAAGAAAAGTTTTATCCTTTATAGAAGAGGAAAATTTCATCTTTTGTTTTTGTTACCAAAATCGAGGAAAAACATTTGGGTGTCCGGATACGTTTTTTGAATAAGTGTACATCGAAGAAATTAATTACGGATCAATTGAGATAATATCCTATACAATATAATGACACTCAGTAAATGTAGGATGTTCGATTCTAAAGTATCATCTATTGGCTGCTGTATATTCATTCACACTTTTACAAATCCAACAATAAAAATCCAATGACCCGTGATGTTGCGGTAGGTCAGAACAAACATGCAACGCATGTTTCAAAAAAGTCTGAATCCATATGAAGAGCAGTAAACTCAAGGATTTTTACTTTTATTTTAAAATGCCGCTCTGGATGTAGGTGTTGGTGTGCTTCCTTCTCTCACACCCATACGCCATAGCCACCTATATTTGCACTCTACCCCACACATTTCGGTAAACTATCGTTAACAATAAACTTTTTTTGGTAGAAAATATTAAGTGTTCAATGTTCAAAGCGGCTTGTTATAACACCTTATAAGGCTTTATTTATAAAAAAATGACTTGTTTCTCCATGTCCCAACCACCTATTTCTGCAATTTTGCGAACGCTATTCATCATTCCAGTTGGACCACAACATAGCAAGTAACCATCATGTGCATTCCCGACCAGAGCTTGAGAAATGTACCCAGAATGTCCTGTCCATCCATCGCTTGGACGTAACAGACAATGATGCAGCCCATTGAAACCATCGATCTCCTGACGCAAAAGAATATCTTCTTCTGTGTTGTTACAATCTATCACATGACATTTGATGCTTTCTCTCTGCGCAAATCGCAAAATAGGGTAAATTGCCGTGATTCCACTCCCACCAGCGATCATCGTGAACTTGTTGACTCGACGAATCACATTTTTAGTTGCAAATAGTCCTCCCGCTTGACATTCAAAGTCTCCAAATGGGCCCTTGCATTCAATTGTATCGCCAGGATTAAGCAGATCAATACAGGCAGACATCTTTCCAGCAGGCCGTTCTCCACAACTTCTATACAATTTCACAACCAAATCGAATTCTCCCATCTGGTCTGCTTCAGATATAGGAGTATACGCTCGTACCACTTTCTCACCTGATGAAGAGATGCATCGAAGGTAGAGATATTTTCCTGTTGGCACTCCTAATTTTTGTTGACAGTGATTCAAGGCAAATGTGAGTCGTACACTATCATGGTTGAGCACAGTTTTTGTCTTTAAAGTAATTTTGCTCCAACGCTTTTGATCTAGAAAAATGTCTTGTTGTGGATCTGTACTTGCTTCGTCGAGCACAATCTTCTTTGATGGATTCGTTTTAAGAATGCCAATATGATACTTGACTAGCATGGCTTTTGCAATATCACTATGAATGGCCATAAAATCATCAGAAGCATCTGCTCCACTAGCCAAAATGATCGACTCAGAGCCACCAGGATGGTCTTTCAAATATTCGGTAGCATCATAAACATGTCCATTGACAGCAAACCATGCATCACCATCTTTATTGTGTTCTGATAATTCTTCCTCAGTAATAATACGAGTAACATGATCATCAATCATCTTGACAGCCAACGATGACTTTTCTTCTGGGGAAGCTGCCACTAATGAGCGAGTACCCCAAAATCCATCAGTCAGTTCACCACCTTGTTCCTTGACTCTTTCCATCCAACCGCCTTTAGTCAAAGCAGGTACAGTTGGATGATCGAATTTCAAGCTATGTCCATCTTGTTCTTTAATAATCGTCAATCTGTGCCAGCAATTATTGAGCATACTCAGAACATTCCAATACATATCACGAGGCTGCACATTCATGCTTTCATCCATGGCTCGAACGACGATGTCTTTTGCTGCAAACAATTCCATAGTAGGAATTTCGATTGTCCAAAAACACCAACAGAAAGAATGTTCTCGAGCGGCCATGTCTAGTGTCCCACCGTATAGTTGAGGATAATGTACGGCATTTCTATATTGATCTTCCGTGTATTCAATGATTGCCAGTTTCCATGTGTAGCCTTGATCTAATGATACTTCGACTCTTCCGATGCGTACTCCACCACCATTATATGCATATCCTCGCACACGGTAAGACTTGCCTTCCTCTACCTTCACAATTTCTTCATGAGCTGGATAACATATGGCACTTTGTACATTCAAATTGTATAAAGCATATCGTTCGTCATTGTACCAACGTTTCTGTTCAGCAGCGATTTCTGGTGTAATCATGGTCGGCAGCACTCGATTATCGAAAATATGATACCAATTGTCACTTGGCTTGTCGGTAATCATGATTCGTTTCAACCACTTTACACTTCGTCCACCTATTTGTCCTGGAATGACAACACGTAGTGGACGTCCATGATCAGGAGCCAATGGTTCACCGTTCATTTTATACGCAAGCATAACTCCCATAGCAGGATTCATGGCGATAGATAATCGAATACTAGTTCCATAGTAACCGTTTGGAAGTTTGTCAGCACCTTCCATACACATGTATTGTGCTCCATGCTTCGGTTTAGCTATCTTGAGTACTTCATTCATTAAAACTCCAGTAAATAAAGCAGTACTTAGGCCTGCGCTTCCCCAATTAAATCCGTTTCCTTTTCGTACAACATTTTGTTCTTTTCGTCGATTACCTGCACATACCAATGTGATGGGAAGTGTCACTTGAGAGTATGTCAACAGTTCGGCTAGTGTTAGTGTCAACGGTGTTTCAACCATTCCTTCGACACTAAATTTCCAATTGAAAATCTCGGAATCATGTACTTCTGGCACAGCTCCATGATTTCGCACAAACCATAATTCGGTAGGAGTGAGAAATCCACTGTCATACAGAATATTCAGTGGTGGCTCACAGTTAAATGGATGAATACCAGTGAGCCGAATCAACCTACTATCTCTATGAACATGTGCGTCTGGCGTCTTTTCGTCGCATTCCAATGTTTTTGTCGGCTTTTCTGTTTGCAAAGGTAAAGGAAACAGAATTTTTTCTTGCATATTGGCACGCGATTCTGAAATTTCACCATTTTTTAATTCTGAAGATGTTGAGCAAGGTAACTTTCTACTTTCTCCATTGTTTATAATAGATGTTGAACACTTGTGCTGTTCGTGGTCTGGAATTGTCAAAGCCGCCTCCTTGCTAGTTACTTTTTCTAGTGACACAGAAGTCGACATTATTATCTAAAACAAAACGATCTCATAAGCAAACCAAGGGTGTCGGTATGTGTATTAATATTGTCTTCACGCTCATATTCTTCACATAGGTTTTTGTGTCACATAACGCTGATGTATAAAAGGATCCTGAGTTTGAAATCCCCATGCTTAAATTCTAATTTTCTTCGAAAGCTGATACTAAATCAAATACACTCAAAGCAATTTTTGTAGAGCATCAAAGAGCTTTTCAAAGGTAAAAATTTTTTCATTTAACTATTTTAACTCATTTTGAAAAACAGAAAAACAAATGCCATGCTGTTACACGTTGTTATTCTAAATTGATATCTTCTGTTTATCGGATCTAGATTTGTCCGGATCATTTCTTTTAGCTTCTAAACAGACGTTTCTGCGACTCTGACTAAGTTTCAAAGTAACACAGAAAAAAGTGGAACGGACAATACGGTAATTAGAGTTTTAAGACTACATATTTAGACATTCGCAGAAATAGTTTCCTGAATAATAAAATTTATTTTTCTACACTTCCAAGTATGCTCTACAACATGGCATGACAGTTCATTTCGAATATTGAAATAAATACTGAATGTCTAAAGTATTGTGTTACGTGGGCAAACCGTTTTACGTTCAATTTTAATTTTATCACTAGTCGAATAATTGTAGAAACTAAATATACTTGCATGCTGGTTGATACTGAAGTGTACAAATTTTTTTTATATGCTCGCAACCAATTTTATGTTGTATACATTACTGACAACACTACTTCATCTATACCAACAAATGTATATTTACGTGAATCAATGAAGCATTACTTTTTCATCAGATAGACACTTTGTTTTTTCATTTATGGGCCCCTAAATCATGTTTATTTCGTTCTTCACATGTTTTCCCTCACTTTCTTACTTAATTTTGCGTTTCGCTCTGGTTTAAGGAGAAAATATACACTGATGTTTGCATACACGTAAATTTTGGTTGTAAATAAAATTTCCGATGAATTGAAAGATTAAATAAAAAATATGTATGAAATTTTTCAATTTTTTATTGATGAGCTTTCGACACTACTTGTGTGATCATCAGAGTAGAAAACAGATATTACAATAGAAGATATTCATATAGATATTCATTAGACTTAGAATTTTATTCTAATCTGGATACATCGCTTCTATTGTAAAATCTGTTTTTTTACCTGATGATTACACAAGTAGTGTCGAAAGCTTGTAAATAAAGAAATGAAAAATTTCATATGTATTTTTTATCCAATCTTTCAGTTTATCAAGAACTCTATATACAACTCAAACTCAGCTAGCTGCATTTTAAAGAAATGTGACGAATTACTTTAACAAAACTCAAGCATGTCGAGTTAAGTATAATGGAATTAGCAAAAACTTTGTCACAATTAAACATTGAGTTTTATTATCAAATGCAAATCGATCATTATCATTTGGATGAATTCTCATTGTATCTTTATATTAATGATATTCAATAACATATTGAGACTATTCATCATATTCAATATCTTTTAATGCAATAATACATTGAAGCTTTTTTCCTTATATTTATAATGAATATATTAGGAACAAACGATAAAGAATGTTTAGGAAAAAGTACGTCAGTCAGATACTGATTATGACTCTTTGATCGCTGCTTAAGCATAACTCACGAAATTTTCAAGGTAAATTGGTTTTGAGCAGCTTTTTGAAAAAAGAACCATCTTCTCATAAATCTGTGAATGATTATCTACGGATGAGTCTGAACGTTGAGAAAACCAAAAAATTCGATTTTTAGCTTGAAGTTGTTTATGGATGGCTGCTTAATATTATTATTAATTCGTATTTTTCAGAGTATTTTGTTATTGATAATTAAAAAAGGCATATGTACACTGATATGACACCGGTTTCCGTGTGAATTTGCGTAGATTCAAGTTTAGAACGTTTTTAAATATCATACTCATTCCAATGAATATTTGTTGAAATTTAATAAGTATATTTCATTAATGAATATACAATGCGCGGTAGTAAAAATAATGGTATCACAGACAGAATGATTCTATTGAGAAATTACTTTCTTTTCGTCATTTTCAGTATGTAATGTCCATTCTTTTTTGAATGATTTCTTCGAAACATTCTTCACAAAACATTAATTTTCAATCTGAGCAAAAAGAAGCTAAAACAAAGTGACGAGTATAACATTTTGCATGAAACAATTCTTGAACCAATATTTAATTGCAATCTCTCTCAGATAAAACTGTTATTTGTATAGTGGCGAGTTGAGCATATATATTTTTTTTCTGTCAACGTAAAATGTGATAAAACACAACAATTAAATAGAAAAAAATAAAGTTAACAACACTTTATATAGTCATTTTTGAGCACTTTAAAAGCCATAAGAAGTTCTATCGCAAGATGCAAGCTTCGCACCAAAAAAATATGAACAAATAAGCAGAATCAATAAAATAGCTAAGAAGAACACTACGATATTTTATTATGAGCTGTAAGAAAAGTATTGTTACTAATGCGAATGTAATATCAGTGAGACAATGAGTTCCAATGACCTATTGTTTGTATTAAATGATCCTAAACACCAGCCACCGCTGAAGACGTAGCTGCTCCTACTCGTAGACTATGCCCACTCTTAGCAGAAGGTTCACTATCTAATTGGAGCAATGTCTTAAATTGAAGATAGAAGCAAAACGAGTAAATGCTTGACCGTTGGGTAAAAGAAAGAAAGAAAGAAAGGAGTCATCATTACTACTGTTGCAAAAAACAGTAAAACAGTTTAAAGCATGAATTGCATAATTAATATATCCGTTTTCAAGCAAATGAATCTTCACTTGTTTTCGTTCAATAACGGTCTTTGATGACTTTAGATGAATAATAATACAATTTATATCATGTTTAACACTAGAATTCGTAACATGTAAACGCAGAGAAAGTTTATCGGCAAATTATTCACTATATTAGAAGAAATCTCAAAACGCAGTAGTAAGTGCTGCTTGCATGGATGCATCATGATAGGGGTTAAATATACCGCGTCGTAATGCACCAATTAATTTGTTTAGAACATTGATGGTAACAGGTTTGCATTTTTTGGTGGATAATGACTTTCAACGTTGTGCCCCTCTAAAAATTATCTCAATCCGTGATATTCTCTACTCGATCATGTCTGAAAATGGATAAAAAAAGCCAGCACGTAAACGATAAAAACCACTGGCATCTAAGTAAAAGCGAATTGTAGAATATCGAATGTTAGGAATAGCATAACAAAATGCTATGAAAAGTAAAATAGAATTATGAGTTAAATGATAAGCGTGTGGATATAGGTTCAGCGTATCGTCACTCAACCCCCCCCCCCCCCCCCCCCCCCCCCAATACCCTACCGTTTAGTTATTTTCTGATAAGAGAGAGTAGAAGGAGAGTGAGTTTAGTAGCTGAGTATCAGTGGGACTTAGACCAAGGATAGCGATAGATAGTACTTAGATAGAAAGGGAATGATTCATGTCCATATGTTTTGGCTAGTCTATACTTAGCGTCAGAAAACATTGTGAAATCATCAATAAACGAGTGTGTCCCAGGGGATCATTGACACATTCTTAGATGAGGATATCAATGATATAGGTCTGTTCCGTGCGTGCGTGAGCATCTACTCTCGCTAAAGCTCTGTCAGGATGTTACTAATCGCTCGCATGAAAAATGAATAGAACATTTTTTTCATGGCACTGCAGTTTATTTGAAAGCAAAAGACAACAATAAAAAATTTGATCATTGACATTGAGTTTATTCGAGAGAAAACACTTGAACACGATGATTCCAATAATCGACGACATAGAGATTGCCTTTTTGATCAAAGGATAAACCAAAGGGGCCATTTAATTGATTTGACTGTGCTCCATAACCGTTTTCACCAACAATGACACTTCCCTGTGTGGCTCCTTTTGACCAACGCATGATGCAGTGATTACCAGAGTCAGCGACATAGACAGTGTCCAATTGATCGACAACAACTCCTCGAGGACCTGATAGTTGTGCAAGACTATTTCCTTGTCATTGACCGCCAGCTACGACAATGGCTTGTTTTGCACCTTCTTTCCATTTCATGACACGATGATTTCCTTTATCAGACACATACACTGAATGATCTCGATCGACAAAGACGTACCAAGGGTGAGAGAGTTGATTGAGACCGTTTCCTTTCCCATTACCACCTGCAACTACTGTTCCTCGACTGTCACCCCTTTGATATCGTTCACTTCATGTTCTCCATATTCAACGACGTAGAGTAATCCTTGCTTATCTATGGTTAACCCGATACAACCGACATCTGAAATAATAGTCTCACCACAGGTACCATTGCGACGAGGCCATCGGCCTACTCTTCTATTCTCAAAGTCGGAGATGATGAAACTATCTGTCTCTTTGTCGACAATCACTTCAAAGGGTGTATTGAATTGTTGATCCCCATTCCCTTGTCCATTGCCACCAGCAACGATTTTGCCATCTTTTGCATCCGATTGCCGTTCCATAACACGATTATTGCTTCGACCAGCAACATAAATTCTTTGATCATCATCGACAACCAAACCGTGTGGGCGATCGAGTTGATTTATTCCATTGCCGTAGCCATTCCCTCCAGCAACAGTAACACCGTTCTGTGCCCATTTAGCATTTCGCAGTATGTTACATGTACTGGCACGTAGTGGTGATACTAAAATTGAAAAGACACACAAACAAACTGAGAATTATTTATTATCGTCCTTGTCATAGGACTACTCTATGTCGATTGAACTTTCATGGCAACAAGGATCAAAATGTGTTGTTAGTCATCTATCCCACAGAAAAGCTTATGGTGGGGTTTAGAAGAATAATAAAATGAAGACAACAAGTATGTATGTAAAAGAATTTACAATCTAAGAAAACATAATGGGGTTTTGCCTAATGGATTTTGAAGAACCACGACATAAACCTTTTTCAGAAGGACAAATTCTTACTCGAACTATAAATCCGTAGTATAGCGGAGCAAGAATTTCGAATTACTATAACATACAACTAGAATGCAAAATGAGATAGTTAGGCTGCAACGAACAAGATCTGCAATGCTACAAGCAATGCCTTCCAATGCCGTGAGTTATGCCAGGAGATGCTAGATTGAGTTAAGAGCATTGAAAAATACAAACTGCATGATTTCGGAGAAAGCATTTGAATGAGTGTACAGAGAGATGAGGCTCTAGAATCATTCATCGATATACTAGACGAAGTTTTACAGATAGATCTGCAATCCGAGATCCTAAGAATGGTAGCTAAGATGATAACTCACGTATCTGAGTTGCGAGTAAGGTGACATCGAATCCTACGGCAATGAGGGAAAGTATTAGAATTTTTCCTAACAACACTAGACTGACGAACTGCTTTACTGAAGTCAAAACCAAGGATTTTAGAAAGATGATCGGGAATGATAGAATGCGAATCTTCAGTGCTAGAATTATCGTCGGGAACACTAGAAACGTTATCAGGGACGCCAGAAAGAATATATAGGATGCTGAAGAGAGTATTTGAGATTCTCTAAGCATCACCTATTTTGCTAGAAACATGATCTGAATGCTATAAAATTGCCAGAACATCGCCTTACAATGCTAAAAGCAAGTTTGATAATGCTAGAACGATGTAAGAAGATTGTACAACGATATGGGAATACAAGTAGATTTTGGTTCGCCAGCTCCAAGTCCATATCATCTTTTGAAACTAAAAAAAAGCAAGTGTCTGAAATAACCCAATTTTGACATAACAGTAGGGTGATTTGTGTAACTTATAAATATATATGAATGCTTGGCAATGTTTCAGAATACGTGGGAATGGTTCGGAATGAATAGATATGTGGCAAATGTTTGAAACGATTTTCCTTCTCCGGAATAATTCCTCATTAGTCAATTTTCAGAATTGAGCAGTACACTACTTACTAAGAATCTTTCTTAATTCGTCCAACTTTACATTGTGAACTTGATAATCTTGATGTAGTTTCTCCAATTCTTCTTTTAACCGTTTAATATCTCCTTGTGTCTGATGCCGAAACTGTTGAAATCCCTCTTTTAACTGTTTATCGTCTACTTTTGACTGCTTGCTTTCTTTTAGCTGTTCATTCTCTGCTTTCAACTGTTCATTTTCTTCTTTTAATTGTTTGATTTCGACTTGCGATTGATGTCGATATTGTGGAAATTGTTCTTTAAGACACATCATGTCGGTATGACTTTGAGTTGCATCGCGTCGCTTGTAGATAATCTTGCAATCTTCACAGGTTAATTCAATCAATTCACACTGAGATGTATGTTTCTCAATTTCCTTTCTAGAAAACGATAAATGGCAGTGAGGACACCATTGAGGACGGCAATCCCATTCTGTCTCATATTTTTCGACCGATTCGTATGGAAGAATCTAAAGTAAAATATTATCGAAATAATCTCGCTAGTAGAACAACTAACCTCACAACAACTATTCGGTTCATAAATTCAGGATACCTGTAACAGAGATAATTGATTACCAATAAATAGAGGACAAGTCCTGTCGATGAATGGTTCGCATCCAGCTAGACACTGATTTCTACCTTCATGGAGATATTTTTTAATGCACGCCGAACAAGAGGAAGTTCCGCATGTTTGACAAGAGACCGGTTTCCAAAGGATATTATGACATATCAAACACTGTAGATCTTCCAAAATGACTCCAGATTGATTTCGAACGCGATCTAATGCAAGTCCAACTTCGTTTGTAGATGTTATATAATAGAATATGATCGTTCTAGAAAGACATGTACACTCTTGAGTTAGTTTTCAATTAAAAAAAATATAATATTGTTATTAATAATGAGATTATTAAGCAGTAAAATCTTTTTTTTATCTTTCTTCATTGTTTGTGAAAGAGACTGGTCAGTAAAACGCTAGCAAAAGAAATGTTCGTTTGTTTCTATTTTTATTTCGACATTTCAATACATAACGACAACAATATTGTATTGAAGATAATTACGACCTAATTTATGTGCGGTTAATTATATATATATATATAAATGGACGGACCTAGTAGAAAGGCCTTGCAGAGGGTGTGGGGTGTGGGTGTGGGTGTATGGTATGGGTATGTGTAGATGTCAATGTAGGTGCTTGTATGGTCCTGAGCCTTTTCATCATCGAGACCTTCAGCCACAGCTACACAACCATGTCCGCACCCACAGTCACACTGGTAATATGCGATTCTAAGATCTCATTCCCAGAATTGCTGAAGAATGCTTTAAATAATCTGCTAGAATCCTGATAAATCTTGTCACAATTCGTCTTAGGATTCTGAACAATGTGTGGTAATGTTTTCATAAAGACTTCGTCAGTCTATTAATCGATTCCTGATTCAAATATAGTAAAATAGACGATTAGTATTCTGGTAGATTCCTGTTCTACTTGTTGTCAGAATTTTTAGTACTTCAAGGCGAAGCATTGTCTTTAAACCTCAGCCATTGGCTCAAACGAAAGGGTGATTTTTGACAGGATTCATTGAAGGTCTGGAGTGAAAATACTAAAGATTCTCTCTAATGATCGGAGATGATTTCAACTGAGATTCAAAGAAAACTAACACTAGCCTAAAGCATATATCGTGAGAAGATGCTCAACGGGAACCTATTATACTGTCTGTAGAATTTTTTGTTGATCTCTATCCTGACTTTTGTCCGCCCAAAACTGAAAAAGAATCGTGAAATTAATATCCTACATGGCTACTAAAGACGATTCTGTTACAAACCATGGCAATATTTTTTCCATTTGTTCCTTTTGAGAGCCTCAGCAAAATCAAAACTGTATCCTTGAAAGATCCTGAATTGTTGCTCGCAAAAAAATACACAGCAGGATCTTGACATGTGGCCTAGGCCCGTGTTCGGATTCTTCAACAATTATCTGGAAATTATGGCTAGATTCTAAGCGATATCTGTTGAAATCTAGACAGCAGCGTTCTTTTTATTCCTGCTCAGATCCGAATCAAGATTGCGACTGAATTCTGGTAAGATTCTATATTCCTATTTTAGAAAAAAATTCTGAACAAGATCTTAGAAAACTCTGAAACAGATTCTAACAAAACTCTAGCTTATTCGGAGAAAGAAACGACCAGGATTTGAAGTAAGCTCCTGATTCGAAGCTTGACTAATTTCTAGTAAATCGGGATCTTGATGGATCCCTTCAAGGTTTCTTTAGGAATGATTAGGATTGATACTAGGCATACTAGAAAAAATGCATTTTTTTAGAGTCTGTTTTCTCAGAAGAATCAGCCATTTTGACTGAAACCTTCGAAAAATTATAGTTATCACAAGAACTCTTTGGGTATATAGTTTTAGATCAAAATTCAAAGACTTCATTTTTCATGACGTACCTCGTCATGAGCAAAAAATGCAGTAAAATGGCTATAAATAGAGACGATATAACCATGGTGACGAATCATTCTAGACTTTTCCAGTTTCAATAGAACCTATGAAACGACAAAAGTATCATCTTACGAGCTGTTTATAACCTAAAAAGGTTCTCTTGATTACCAGGAGGAGGGTGTTTATTGGCAAAGAGATTAGACAGCTCGAAATGAAAGCTACACTCATTATTTCATAGCGAGTTCCACAAAATGGTGCATTTGATATCGTTTTCAATAAAAGATGCCACAACACGGTTACTTTACAAAGAGACTACAGAGGAAAATAAACACCTTACCAACCTCTCCGCTTCATGTTCAAATATGTACGCGATGCTGAAAGAACATTGTTCTCTTTTGACACCGGTGTTTTCAACAATCAATCGCTGAAAAAGAAGAAAAATTACACGTTTGCTTTGTCGCTATTTATTCTCTCTCGTGATCATTCTTAGGGTGAAACGCAGTAAGAACGTAGAAAAGTGTTTCCTAGATGCCATAACATGACTACTTTACAAAAAAAACTTCATTAGAACAGAAACATCCAACCAATCTTTTTCATTCTTGTTCAAAGCTGTGTGAGATGCTAAAATGACGTTTTTTCTTTAATGTGCTCTGAGGTGCTCACTAACAAAAGAAAAGAAAATTCCCTAAACGAGAAAAAAATTTTCCGATGTTCATTCTTTGTCGCAGTGATGCCTAGGTAACTCAATAGGAATTAGAGGCCGTCACAAGCCACCTTTTTGTGTCCTGCTCTGAGGACGATCTCTGATAAGAACGTATAAAAAAACCTGTTCTATGGAGAAAGCATTAAAAGAATTTGTCGAGCCGTAACAATTACACTGCGCCGTCCTTTCTGTCTATTTCTTTCATCTTCCAAATAGGTGAGAAACGCATTCCTCACTTCTTAATCGGTCATTCAATATATGTGGAAGTTGCAGCTTCACACTTTGCTCTTGATTATTTATTCTGTAGGCCTAGTGTGCTACTTCATTCTGATCAAATATCAGTGTTCGCTTTCGCAATGTAAGTATAAACCAAGGAAGGAATCAAGGCACTCTAGCACCCAGGTTAGAGTTATGCTCGTAAAACGACCAGGTACTTCGAATTACAGTAGTAAATAACGATTGTTAACAGTAACCCTATAAAGCCATCGTATACGGGCTCTGGCGGCATTTTACGATAACCGTGTACTGTAATCATGAAAAATGTCTTGTAAGATCACCCTGAACTTACTGTTATTGCATACGACGTTCGTAAAACGTCACAAGAGGTGGTGTGGGTTTGGGTGTATATGAAAGGAATACTAATGCTCACACCTATACCCTTCAATTTCCTGGATTTGTGACACTACTTCACAAATGTCAAGGATTGTTAAAGTATGTAATGTGAAAAGTGAATCCAATTTGCAAATTTGTCATTTTATTCGAGTTTATCACAGTGCTAATCGTTTCGCTATGTACATATCTATCCTAAGAAAAAAATTGAATTAAATAGTAATAGACTTCTAAGACAGTTCTTTATCAATAACAGTTATTAATGTAAAATAGTAATGAAAGGAAA